>JAHWFP010047636.1:0-12005 GCA_023313725.1 Lithobius niger | reverse complement strand
GGGCCGGCTCGCTACCCGGCTGTCGGCGTTCAGCCAAGTCCTGCTGTCGGGTAGAAGTTGGCAGGGCGCACAAGCAGCTCTATGTAACTGCAAGGCGCACCACGAGTGTTGGCTCGTGTTGCGTCCTGCCGTACGTAAATAGCCAGTTACCTATTCGTGGTAATTTACCCTTTACTGTCCTGGCACGTGTGGACGCTTTTTTTGTTGTTGGGTTAGTCGCGGGATTCGAACCGGCCTTCACTTGGTTTGGAGACGCGGACGCCGTGCACTGGGCTATTGCTGCTTGCTTGCTCGGAGTCCCTGGGGACCCCTCACAAACCTCGCTTTGCGCTTTGGGGCTTAGGACGCGTATATTTTTTATTTTTTTCTTAAAAAGTCCAAACATTTGATCCAAAACGGGCATAAATGTAACACCTGAACAATAAATGCAGGCGTTATTATATCTGCAGTTACCATTACTTGTTGTTCTCTGCGAACAAACGCAGTATTGGCAAGAAAAATGGGACTAAAATTGGTAAATCCCAAATTCTTTCTTTTTATTGTAACACGATGCTGTACGCAATGGAATTAAATTGTTGTTTTTTTTTCTACTTGAGTTAAAAAAAAAAGACCTATTATTAGACAAGTTGGAAATCATCTTATTTAGTCTTTAATTTTTGTGTGTGTGGATCATAGTCCACTTCTAAAATTGTTACTTTTCCTAAATTTTGACTCGCTTTGACCTTTCTATAAGTAATAGTTATTGGTTAAAACCTATTGGTTATCGATTTTTAAACCACGGCTGCGATGATTTGGCCGTGAGTCATGATTTGGCCCGAGACGATTTGCATGTCGAACGGCCAAATCATCGCAGCCGTGGTTTAAAAATCGATAACCAATAGTTTCTTAACTTATTTATATCACGGTTGGGACGTCAAACTAACTCGTATTTAATTATAACGTGTTTGTGTTTTGTGAAAATATCTCGAAATGACTGAAGGTCATTCCATTTTATTTTACTGAGGGTGGAGTGGTTGGTAAACCGACGAGTCGTTTGCGTCCGTTTGTGGGGGAGTGGGCAGGAAGGATACGCAGCGTCGTTTCGCCGTATTTCACGCTAGCTAGGTCGCTTGTGTTTTCGAAGCTTTTCGGAGTGATAGAACTTCGATAAAAGGCTGCAGGGATAGAATGACATTCTGGGAAGGTATGTAATTCATTTTGAGCGTTTGTAGTTTGAGAATTGTTTAAAAACTACGGTAATAGGGTATCGGTGTGAATGAAGGTCATTGCATTTTAGTTTGTGGAGGGAGGGAGGGGGTGGAGTTAACGCAGCGTGAATGGCTTAGATATTGGCCAGACGTATAAGAGATCGCAGGGATGGGATTTCATTCCTTTTAAGTAATTAAGTTTTGCACGTTTTTATTGCGTTACGTTTTTTTTTCACGATGTATTTGGTTGTTGGTGTGTGCGTTCTCGGTCGCGTGATCCGGAAGTGTCAAACGTGTGGATTATTGGCAAAAGTGTGGGTTATCGGCAAAAGTGTGAGGCAACTTGATAACCCACACTTTTTGCGATGACGCACACTTTCGGTGTTGGTTAACGGGATTTAACCAACGGAAATTTAGCATGGCGTAGAATTAGCGTGACGTCACGGCCGTGGTATAAATCATTTTAACCAGCTCAAAAACAGCTTTTTAGTGGCACGTGTATCATATCCTTAACTCAAACCGCTGAGAAGTTAGACTATTTGGTAAAAACTAAAAAGCAGTAAATAGGTGATAATATAAATATCTGATTAACAATATTCTTTTTAGGCTGAATACGTAAGCTTTTCTAACTAACGTAAAACTTTTCTAAGTTTTAATTATCCTTATTACCAGAAATAATACCACAAGAGTCTGATGTACGTCGATAACTTTTCGATAATCACGAGTTGCATTCCGGACTGAAAAAACACCATGATCTTACGCCTGCGCGAGGTGTTTTTATCAGCTTGTGAATGTAACGAATGTTTGGGGAAAAAAAATTATATATAGACTACTTACACTGGGCATGAGTGCTATTTCCAACGGGTATATTAAGTTGCATTAAGTTGCAAACGAGATGAAGGGACCAAAGCGAAAAAATTATTGATAATACTATAAAGCTCGAGTGCTATTTCCTATGGGAATACCAAGATGGAGGGACCAAGGCAAAAAAAAAAAAAATATTGATAATAGGCCTACTATAAGGCTCGAGTGTTATTTCCAATGGTAATACGAATTGCATTAGAAACAAGATGGAGGGACCAAGGCAAAAAAAATTATTGATAATATTATAAGGCTCGAGTGCTATTTCAAACGGGAATACCAAGTTGGTTTACAACCAAGATGGAGGGACCAAGGCTTAAAACTTATTGATAATACAATACACGGCCAGTTGTCAGCGCTATTGTCGGTAAAATTTGGTCAATTAAAAGGACATAAATCCTTTCTGTATATCGTGCGACCCGTTGAGAATAGCGTTTGCAACATTTATAGAGGTTAGAGTTAATGTCGCCAAATCACCTCGCACGCAAGAAAAAACAAGAAAATGAATGTGTTGGCAACATTTACATACGTTTGTACTAATATCAGGAAACGGGCATAAAGTGGAAAAAAAAGAGACAAACTTAAAAAAGGGTACAAAAAAAAAGACTGACGAGCAAACCCCCCCCCCCCCCAAAAAAAAAAACCTCAACGTGCCCTTTTACAAAAGTTGCCCCTGCCCTCTCGGTGGTCTGTGTACGCTACTGGACCCTTGTACCTTCCTCCCCAACTCGAATGCATAAATTCAGAATTAATTTTGGACGGATGGGAGAAATTGACTGCTTGTAGATGAAAATAGTTATCTACCTATTGAATTAGCCTTTTCTGACCACATCGATGCTAAACACATTTTGAGAACTGCTTTCAAATTGAGTTACGTAGTACAATTAATGATTATCAGTTTCTCTGCTTGATGGTACGCACTACAAAATTATCATTCAGGGCTGGTGCCACCCCCCCTCCCCCCCCCCCTCACCCCACCCCACCTCATCCTTGAGGCTAGTGGCCCGTAGGTTTTCCCAACCGTTCCACCTTTGTAGTGACATCACTGGTCAACCTGGAATACATTTTCGGCGAATCGGTTCGCTTCAGACATTTTAGGTAAGCACCTTGGGGGCACGCCAGCTGAATCGGTAGGGGTGGGTTCTATGAATACTTAATTCCACTGCTGAATATTCAATGAGTGAATGAAACACAAGAGTCACAGAATCACAGGGTTGACTGACACTCGCGGGTGTGATGCGAATCACGCAGACCAGGGGTGGCAAACCTGTTGCCTGCGTGCCGAAAGTGGCTTACGAACCCTGCGCGCATTAAACTCCTATGCCTATGACCGTTGATTACTTACAGGCTATTAAATCGCTAGTTGGGCTCAGTAACGCCGGTCAAAACTTAACTTCTCACAGCTAGAAAAAGAAAAATGACTTCCTACTTTCTCTGAACTTGCAGAACCACCGCTTGGGCAACGGCGGTGGGCAGCATCCTTCACTACATGTGGGAGGACGAATGGGTCGTAAATGTGTTCACGTATTTTCGTCATTTTTTCCCCATTTCTACCTCGTGGTTGGCCACTATTTCCACTATATTTAATATCAGTTGGATTTGCACTTCTCCCTTGTGGTTTCCAATTATGGTTTGAGATGGCGCTTTTGTTCCTTTGTTAGGCACGAGCCATCAGACGATCGCCCGTATATCGTCCGTTTTGATTAGCCAAAGGAGATGACGTAGGAACACAGCAGCCAATCAGACCTTTCTGTCGTTGTTAGTCCTCGCTTGCTTATTGATCATATAGATTAAAAGTATAAATAAATATATAAATGAAAACCTGGAGCGTCTGTGTGGATGCCCGTTACAAAGCGGTTGCCCACCGGCATACATACATACATATGTACATACATTATGTGCTACTAGCTGAAGCCCGTGCTATGCACACCTGGTCATGTGTATGTACGTCCATGTTCGGCTGAATTAAGTTGCGTACACTGGTTAGCAAACGCTGATTTTCGTTCGCTTCGCTCACTCAATCAGCGCACTCAAATACCTCTCCGCCGACTGCCCACTGCTTGATCCCTTGATTCTAATGATCTCTTCCATTACATGTGTACGGTAGAAGTGTACGGTAATAAATGACAAAGTCTTGTATAAATCATGTCTTTGCTAAACTGAATGACGTAAATAGCGTCTGGAATAGCGTCTCATGATCCTACTGGTAATATAAGATTCTCGATAGATTGATCGCGTGTAGCGCACATCAAAATCTCCTCCATATTCTATTTTTATGAAAAACATTTATTTATTTATTTATTCGCGACTGCTTAAACCGTTAGTATATAACAGAGGATCCTAACGTTCCCCAACATTGAGTTTATTAACTGATCGGATATCCGTATTTCTTGCTGGTTTATAGCTGTTGTTCAAAAAATTGATCAAAAGTACAGCTTGCTGGAAAAGTAAATTTTCTAGTTTAGCTTCAAGATTTTGAATAGCAACTATAGTGTCCGCGGCCTATCTTGAGTTCTCCGCAGAACGAACACAGCTAATCGATTGTACGTTTTCAGTAGCAGAGTGCCTTGTTGATCCAAAAACAATGGCGGCCATCGATTAAAGCCACCCCATCCAGGAAGACGTACCGCTCACAAAATACTTGCAGGACTCAAGATACACTGCGCACACAATAACTGTACCCTCTCAGATAATCTATAGTATACGTGAGCGAAATCTTATACCGAGTAGCATGAAATGAAAACGCCCTCACACCCCCCCCCCCCCCGCCTCCCACGCACCCTGCCCCCCCCTCCCCCTCCCCAGCACCCGCAGTGTTTGCATTGGTATTCTCCGTGACACCAAGCGATAAGCCCGCAGCAACGATTGCGCATGTTGTGATTGTTAGTCGACCAACTTTAAAAACATTCATCTCGTTTCTAACAGCCAGCTTTATTGATTGAATCCATTGTTTTACTATTAGGAAGGGACTATTTGTAACTCATTGTCTTCATCTTTTGTGGCCATTGTGTCAGGCTTCTACATTGTTAGCGTCGTCTGATTCTCAGCATCGTCGTCGTATTCTCAGCGTGGCGTAAAATAAGTATCTAAAACAAAACCCACAAGGTTGAAAGAACCCGCCAAGTTTCAGCCAATCAAAGTAGCGATATCGGAGCCAAAATGGCTGCCACGAAGTTGCTACATTAGTTACCAAGCCAATCCCACCGAATATTAGATCAACGGTTAAATCAAAACTTGACCATTGCTACAATCGGTAGCAATGGTCAAATTTTTTATTTAACGTCTTATGTAATAGTTGGTGAGATTAGCTTGGCAACTACTGTAGCAACTTGGTGGCAGCCATTTTGGCTCTGATTTCACTACTTTGATTGGCTGAAAGTTGGCGGGTTGTTTCACCCTTGTGGGTTGTGTTTTATATATCACTTCTTTTGTACCTTTTTTTTTGTGGCATTGTATTTTAGCCGCTGCCCATTCATCAACTATCTGCCCAAGTTTGGTCGAAAAATATTGAATACGAACGGAGATATTAATTTTTTTTCAGTTTTGCCGGAGTGAGGACTTCAGTAATATAAATTAAAGCGTTTGACAAAATCATCTGAAAAAAGACGTGTCATTTTCTGTGTAAGTTGATAGAGCAGCATCACTTCAAGGCTAGTTTGTTTTCTCAGGAAAAGTGGGATACAAAGATGCATGATCGATAACAACAGTTGAAGGGCGTGAGAAGTATGTTGAGAATATCCCACAGCTGCTAACTGCTCCATGAAAAAGCAATGGAACCGCAATGGTCATACACTCATAAACGATTTAATTTTCGGCATTAACTGCATGTCTTGTTCACCTAATACAAGACCAAGCATAAAAAAACGCCTCCTCAATACAATAATAAAGAAACGCCCCTAAAACACCAAAAACAAAACAATACTTGCAATTTAAAAATATAAAACAATTAAAAATTAGAACCAGCAAGAGCTGCTGATTTGTCAAATGGCCATTTTGAAATGTCGACATCTAAATTTATACAATATTAATAGGAAGGCTCGGAAACAGGTCAAACCACGTTTACGTCGTGGGAAATTTTTCATACAATTCCAACTAACTCTATTTGTTTGATGTGATGGTGTGTGACTCCAGTCCAAGCCTATTTTTTTTCAATTTCTTCATGCTAGAGGATAATCGAGTGGTGTTGCTATATCTATGAAATTATCTGTGCTTAATTCATTCTCTGAAACAGAGTATTTTTATTTTGTCATTTTTAGCTGTGGCTCATATAGTCAGTCTTTCTTCGCTCAAAGGGCCTCTAGCATTGCCCAATGTAAATGTTTAGTCTTATTTTGCGTGTATGATAGTTGCGGGTCCATTGCTTTGTTACTTGTGGAGCAATCCTCGAACTGATCGACACACGTCACCTGAAAATAATTTTTTTCGTGTGTAAGACTTGATAGAGAAACTCGAAGGCTAGTTTGTTTGTTCAGTCCATTCCATTCTATAATTTATTGGGACCCCAGCCTAATGCTATGCGCCCCAAAACTAAACTTAAAGAAAATACACTACGCACTGAAACACCGTCAATTACCAGGTTTACAACGCAGCACAACAACAACAACAAAACAACTCCCGTCACAGGTGAGTCACAAACTCCTACAATCCCCGACACATGCTCCATGTTTGCTCAGGTAAACTTCTTAACAATCCAGACATTACAATCTGTCAGGCTGACAAGAAAATTTATTGATGCCTTAAAAATCAGCTTTGCTACAACTTACGTCCAACGTAAAAAATGGTACTTCATCCAACACAATGGAGTCCCCTTGCATGGGTAGCCCCATTGCCAGTTTCCTGTGTGACATTGTAATGAACAATGTTGACAGTCCTCATATTTCCCAATTTCCTGAAATACTCCACTATAAAAAATTTTGTTGATAATAGTTTGGCCCTTTTCCCCATTTCACTTCGCAATAAAATACTTGTGTTTCTAACAATTACCATTCCTCCCTCAGCTTCACTACGGATGCCCCTGCTTCTAAATTTATTTCATTTCTGGACATTACTCTCTACATTAACACTTTTGGGTACACAGACTTCCTTCACTACAGGAAACCTTCTCAAACCACTCGTGTTCCTTTTTTCCACTCATATACGGACCCTGTTTATAAACGTAGCATCCTTAAAAATGAAATATGGAGAGCGAGCACTCACTCACACCACTCATCCACAACACCTCTTGGCTGTATTTCGTTATATATCATTTTTAAATACGTCTACTGTGGCTATCCACTTCACCTTGTTACTCGAATTTCTTGCCTGATTTGGCTACTTCACGAGAAAATCTCCCCTCCCCCACCTCTCCCTTTCCTCCCCAAAATTTCGAAAACTGCTATCTTTATTGTCACTCCATATATTCAAGGTGTAATAACTAAAGCCCTTCGATCTCTACTATATACACCAGGGCAGTCGACTGGCCACCAAAAATCAACCAAATCGTAAATTGTCTCTCCACAAGACGATTCAGCCAGACTTCAAAGTTCCTGCACACCTGAAAAGAAACACTATATACCAAATTCCTCGCGAAAATAAAACATGCGGCACCACCGATACTGGACACGGTGAGCAAAGGCTGACTGAACGATTAAGATCCCACAAATCGAATTCCAACTGCGTGACAACAATATCTCATTGGTCCAGCATTTAAAAAAAAAAACGGGCCATAAACCTAACATTTCAAACACTAGCTCATTTTCTAAATCCCGCATATTCGTGCAAGGCTTAACCTTGAAACTCTGTGTATCGCTTTCCATGCCCCACAGGTTCATAATCATCAGCTCCCTAATGATAACCAATTTAAAGAGTATTGAAATCTACCAAGCCCAATGTTTACATGACTGTAACAACTTATTGTCACTCAAAAATTATCATGCATTGTTGACAGAGAAGAAGTTGTTGGATCAATATGCAGCATACACATTGTCTATAATTGATGTGCGTCATCAATTGCAATGGCTCGAGTCTCTTGGTCTTCTACCCGGTACTCTCAACGAGTGGGTGTGAACCGAAATAGAATTTAACCGCCAGGATCCTCCGATCGACCCACATCGTCAGGTAATTTCGGCCCGTATAATTATAATTATTTTCCTTTTTGTCCCAGTCCCCTAACATATAAATTCAAACTTGTCCAACCCTGTTAGCTACGGGGTTGCAGTGTTATACACTGACAACAGGGTTGGACAAGTTTGAGTTTGAGTTTAATTTAGCTGTTCAAACAAGCGATAACCCGAAATCGTAATAATTCCAACTAGCCCCAAGTAAGCCTAAAGCCAATGCATTCTATGTAAGACCCTAAGCCGAGTGACAAAATTCGCTGACGTGAGTTAGGCGAGCCTAAGCAAACGGTCGCTCTTATTTTTTAATTAAAACAACGCGAGAACTGAAGCAAGACCCTTTGCTCTATTCCGTCGGCTTAGTTAAATTTGAAATTCACACACCCCGTTGATATAGGCACCACGTAACATTTGTTTGACGGGATGCAGCACCATTCGGTACCAATATTTAGTTCTTATGTAGCACTTGATTTCTACAGCGAAGGAATGTGCAAAGAAATTTCTTTTTACACAACAAACAATTAGCCGCGTGTCTCCTTAATTATTGAGTGTAAAGTTGGTGCATCCACGAGCACCTGGCAGCAAGTGGTCAAAATATGCGTTTCAAAACGGTCGATATATAGAACAAGCGGCTATACAGCGACTGCCTAGTCGCACCGGTCTTCTGTACAGTTCCTCCACTTCCAATGTTGAGGCACACACCTCCACCATGCACTACAACAGCTACCTCTATTATACTAATATAAAAGCAGTAGCCATCACAATTGCCGGTTAAAAATGTGTTAGCCTTTAGGCCTATTTTACATTTTTAGGCGTAGGCCTAATTGTCAGCTTTTAGGCCTAATTTTAACCAGCGGTTTTAATTTCGTAAGTAGCAGCTAACGGAGATATGGATTTGTATGGTAGGCCTATTCATTTTTGCAACACGGAGCACCTTCAGGCACACAGTGACAGTGTTACAACGTAACGCGCAACGTAGCCTATAGAGATCAGTGGTAGTAGGGAAGTGACGAGATAAACGCTGTTGATGAAGCCAACAGTGATTCGTAGCAACTTGACGTTGCCATGGCAACATGATTTTAGGCCTAATTTTCATTTTTTAGGCCTAATTTTAAAAATGCAGTTTTAATTTCGTTAGTAGCAGATAGGCCTAATGGAGAATTTGGTTCGACGGTAAGCCTATTCATTCATGCAACAGTGCGACGAGACTATTTTAAACGAAGCTAAAACCCATTTGTTTTTATTGAGGATTTTAATTTTTTATTTTAATTCGACGATCAAATGTTATTATTTAATTTGGTTACATCGAAGAAGTTTATTAGCTATGAGGAAGTATCGATGTTTTAATTTGCCATGTTATTTAACTAACTTCTCACTCTGAATCTAACGTTGTAGACAATGGTCGTCAATATCTGGTACCATTGCGAAGTTGAAAAAAGCGACGGACGGACGGACGGATAAAGTCGTTACAATAGTCTTCTCAGCCGGTACGGCTGTACAGAAGACTAAAAAACCGCCCGCGATAACGTTAGGCTTAACTTTACCTGTTGCTCCCTGGTGCACGTGAAGTCGTGGATGCTTCAACTTTAAACTCAATAATTAAGGAGGCACGTGGCTTGTTTGTTTCATAAAAAGAAATTTATTTGTGTGTTCCTTCGCTTGTTAAAAGTAAGAACTAGATAGCGGAAGGATGCTGTAGTCTGTCATTTGGTGGCAATCCCCCTTTAACTGTGGTGTTCGCATTGGGAGAACCGTTGCACGTGGCTGAAATCTCATCACAACCAATAGGTCAACAACTGCCTGCCCGCACAAGCTCAAATTACAACTTTAAAGTGCCTTATTTTCAACTTTCCACCATAAAAAAACTACTCCCGTCATAAATTAACGCTTGTAACGCGTATTGAGTAGCAGCAGTGTGTAACGGGCTGGGTAGTGAACACCTTTTTTTCTATTACTATTATTTATTTAAACACGCACGCACGGGGCCGAGGAACTACGTTTGAACCTGACCATGACAATGAGTAAACATTTCCTCCCGTTCACGACGAGGAAATTTTCGCTTCTGAGGATATTTTTAGCAGTTTCAAACCACCAAAATGGCCGGATGAGCGCAGGTGTAAAAGTTGAAGCGAGAATCTTTCGATCAAAAGTAAAAAGCAAAGAGTTTCGTTTTTTCTGATGACGTCATCATGAGAGATCTTTGGCTTACTTAGTTCCACTTGCTTACCTGTATTCATGTCATGTGCTACATTAGTCTGTGCCAGGCAACGGCGTTTGGCCGCCCTTGGCAATGCTACAGGTTGTTGAGTAGGCGCGCTGGCTCGGCCCGGAAAGTTCACTGTTCACATATTTTTTTTTTAACGACTGCTGATTAATGAAGAGGCAAGTAAAGTTTAGACGCTTCTCTTGTCTGCGCAGTGACCTAGAAACAGGAAACTTTGACAGGGGAGAGTTTTAGGAATGGTCCACGGGTCAGGAAAGTGACGACCTAAGTAAAAGTAGTCCACTGGTATTTTCAGACTCAGTTTTGTTTTATGCGTTAATATGTTGATGATATTAATTCAATTCCAGACTTAAAATTAACTGAGCCAGTCAGTAGTTGGGGAATAAAGTCGCAGAAGTACAGTCACAAATTTGCCTATAGGAAAAATAAAGTCACAGGAAAAAAAGTCACAATATGATGATTGTAAAAAAAATTGTCTGATTGGGCTGAGGGGTCCTGGTCGATGTTGATGATTCAGCCGAATATTCCAGTTCTTGAAGTCTTGATATAGCGACGTTTTACTGTCTTTTTTTTTTGTTTGTCGGTCAACAGCTTCTTTTGGAAGATGATATTGTTTGCTGTTGCTTCTGAATGTTGAAACCATTCAATTAGGGGACAAATTGACGGATAGTAATGAACGTCAAGGTTGAAACACTTGTTGTTCCATGTTGTTTCACAAATATTTGAGTGTTTCACAAAATATTCATGATTGTTGTTGATAGTGGCATCGTGCACATTCCACAGAGCAGAGGGGGGGGGGGGGGTAGGTGGAACAAGCGTATCTTAAAGGCAGTGACGTGCCTCAGCGCCAAAAACACAACATTTTATAACAGTTCATTTGAACAACATCCCTCATTTCACAAGCCGGAATGCCAATACCAGCTGGTATTCCGAACATGTCTGTTATTGACTTTGAACGAATAATTAACGAATATTTAATATAATAAATAAATACTAATATTTAATATAAATTTCACGTTAACGGTAACTGCCCAGAATCAATAAAAACCTTGTGAATACATATGAGGAATATTGTTCGGATGGACTGTCTTAACATGGCGTGTCCTGTCACAAAATACATCAGTTCCAAACGGTGACAATTAATTTGTGACTTTTTCCCTGCAATTTAATTTCTGTGACTTTATTTCTGTGGATTTTTTTCCTGTGGATTTTTTTCCCACAACCGGAGTCAAGTGCTGGATAAGGATGTAGAGTTGGGAGTAAGAAAGTTATGGATGAGCAAGGGGAAGTGTACGCCAAAAGAGAATGGAAAAGAAACTAATTTTAAAAATATACCTTCCGCAGGAGACCCACCAAAATACGGAAATAAATTTACGAGTTTTCCAGGTTTTCCCACTAAGTTGAGGTTCAATTTCCAAGCTATTTGCCGGATGATATTAGGAAGGGATTTTATTTCACACATTTTGCTAGTTTTGCGTGTATATGAGGGCTTACAAAGTGCAAAAGAACCCGATTTAATCAACTTTCAAGACTGCTGAAAGTTGAAAAAAAAATTTGAAAAAAAAAATAGGTTGAAAAAATTTATACCGTCCAAAGGGTCGCCACCAAAATAAGGAAATAAATTTCCCGAGTTTTTCC
>JAHWFP010047635.1:0-45404 GCA_023313725.1 Lithobius niger | reverse complement strand
AAAGATCGAGGGGTTGCGAAATCGCACGAGGTCTAATTCACGGATATGTGTTTTAATGCTAAGGTGTGACGTCGAGCCAACATGTCTAGTTATTTGAGATTAAAAAAAAATTTATTTGAAAATTTTATTTGTGAATTATGACGTAAATTCCTGAACTCAAACTTCCGGTTTAAACTTCCTGTCTGCGAAAGTCTCACGTACGCGAGGACGTCCCTATATCCAGTCCCAGTCACCGACATTTGTGTTTAAGGTAAAACCGTATTTTTTCTACTTTATTAGTTTAAATAAGATATAGCGTTTAAAATGCGCTATTCGCTTGAGTCTCGTAGGTTTTTAAGTGTGTTTAGAAGGTGTCAGTAGGCTAGTTTTCGTACCGTCGGAACGAAAGGTTGTCGGGGGGGGGGGGATCGGCTTGGACTATTCATTCGTGGGTGGGGGTGGGGAGGGGGCGAGCATCGTACGCGAGGTTTTTTTTTTTCGTGTTAGTGCGTAAAATGTCGCCAGGTTATAAATGTGCTGTTCGCTTAAGTATCGTATGTTTTTAGGTGTGTTTACAAGTGTCGGTAGCCTAGTTTTCGTACTGTCGGAGTGAAAGGTTGGAGGATTGGACCATTCCTGCACGGGTGGGGTCCTAGCATAGTAGCCTACGCGAGGTTTTTTTTTCTTTTCGTGTTAGTACGATAAATGTCGCAGGTTGCAAATGTGCTTATTTATGTTGGTTGAATTTGTTTTGTGTACGGTAGTTTTGTAAAGTATGTCACGTGGTAGAGCAGTGGTTGTGTGGAGCGCGGAAAAAGTGTTAGATATTCAAAAAAAAGTGTGGGTTATCGAAAAAGTGTGGGTTATCAAAAAAGTGTGGGTTATCAAAATTAACCCACGGTCAAATGTGTGGGTTTTCATATTAACCGTATATAACGGCTACACTTTTAGCATTGGGATGTGTTGGCGTGACGTCACCGCCGTGCATTAAATATATTTATCAAGTAAAAACTTGAAAAGTTTTCTGTAATTTCGGTCATTCGTTTGACAACTTGCCACATGGGATTATCATTCGGAATGAGTAGTGGAACATGGGGTAGGATTACGTTGGACACTTTTGGTGATACTAGATACAGATTCCCTTACTGTCACGTTCAGGAAAAGAGTATTTCGTTATTTTAAAGAACAGCCGCTAGCCAGTTTGATCAGATCTTTGTAAAGCCAACTTGGCTCGTTACTAAGACTGACGGATCCAAGAGTAGCTGACAAAGGGCTGGAAAAACTTACTTGTCTTGCTATCATCTAGGATACTGGTAGATCGAGATGTGGGCGAGACTGTTAATGAAACAGTCTTTATCACCAGTGGTAGAAGTTGTCCTGATATTCCTGAAATTCATGATTTTTGAAAATTTGTCCTGCAATGTCCTTATTTTTCACATGATGTCCGAAAATTCCTACAATTTATCGAAATTCTAAAATCAACTGCACTTAATAAAAACGAATTACTACCTAAGCCTTCATTTTTGTATCGGCGTAACAAACACGATAATATACGATAAAGTACTAGCAATGAATCATTCACGAAATTAGGGAGAATGCTCCTGAATGGATCTTGGCAGTTTCTAAGCAACGTGTATAGTCAGTCAGTTAGCCTTCACTACCTGCCATCATTGACTTATACACTACCACACTAGGTGTGATAGACGCCCGCCACACGACTACTGCTAACGTTAGGCCTACGTGGCTTGACCGGTGGATCCTTCTGCATCGTGAAATATGTGACATTACAAATTGAATTAGTGTCACACTTTAAAGTTGCCCAAATAATGGTTAATACTGGTACTGAAAAACTGAAGTTCATTGCAAATTGAAAATGTAAAAAATGAAATACTCAGTTTGTGTGCAAAATAATCTGGGAACTAGCCTTTGGCTAAGAAAAAGAAAACAAATGGCAAAATAAAAATGGCATTGTAAGGGGAACATTTTTTAAGTTTGATAACCTGTCTAATTGATATTCAAGACTTCATTATAGTTTTAAAAAATGTTGAAAATTTGAATAAATGTCCTGAAAGTGTCCTGAAATTAGGTCCAACATGATGTACGAATTTTATTTTATATCGACTTCTACCACTGTTATCATAGCTTGCATATCCATTGCCTAGCCACCCACATACCATCAGTTGTCTGCAGAGATATTCATTCTGGGAGGGACTTCTTAGAGCTGTCTTGAATTTGCACGCATAGGACCAAAATTGCTTTTCTTTGAGAACCACTGGCAGAAATTCTAACTTAAAATTTCACATTTAGAGGTGGTCAATAAATGAACAATCTATTACGCCATGGTGTTTAGTTTAAAAAATGAAATCGTTTTGACCCATCCACTTAAAGAGACCGGCCACAATTGGAGACTAGGCCATTACGTACTTTTCCATAATTTTATACTTCGTAAAAAGAAATTTGTACGCGTAGAACATGTCTTACATTAATAGTTTATCATGAACTTAAAAAACGTTGCTTATGGATTATTTTATGTATTTTTTCTTGTGAAAGGCATGCTCTGTAACTAGCCCTTTCAACCTATTGAATTCTAACCAGTCCCAATTACAGACCCTGCTTCTACTTTGTGCCGGGGAAACGACCTGGCCGCCGTTGGATACCCAGCTATGAATAGAGCATTACAGTAATCACTTTTGTGTTGCTCTTTGGGTCGTGGTGGCTGCCTTTTCTGTAGGCTGCTTTATAGTGGCTTTATTTGTTCTGCATACCGTACAATTACTACATTGGCGACACTGTGTCCTGAAATTAATTACGGTAGGCGACTACAAAGCAGTGGTTACCCACCAAAACATGTGCTGGTTGCGGCGAGAAGTTCTGTTCGTAAATAATAACTGATGAAATGCACTCGCACCCACCATCACGCTCTTTCCTCACCGTGACGCGCAAAACAAATTAGCAGTAAGTTAACGTGTAGATATTCTTCAAACAACATTCCCAGGATTGCTCATGTTAAGAAATGAGTCTTCATTTCCTTAGCTGACATCTTTTGAAAGCAATACAGGCTTGTGCTGAAACACTCCTGATGAAATATTTATTTGAGTGCTAAAACGTTGGCTTATAGTCGTGTTTTGCGATAACTTTATTAATGCTTAAGCATTTCTGAGAACCAACTGCTTAGTAGTCGAACAGGGTTCATACATTACATAGCCCTGAATTCCATGAAAGCCTAAAATTGCAAAACCACAATTCAAGGCTGCCTTGAAAAATTGGAATTTTGATTGCAGGGTTCTTGAAATTATCTTGAGTTTTGTTAGTGTACTGTGATTGGTGAAATGCAGTTAATCAGTAGTAATTTTACATTCGAATTAATAAAGAAATGAATGAAAATATGTTGGCAGCTAAATGCATCTTACTGTGAATGATGCTTCCTGTAGACTGAACTGCAAACAGAAAGATAGGGGGTGCTACTTCTGCTGCTAACTTGTGACGGTAGGGGCAGCTAGTTGTCAAATTTCTTCGATATGAATTGGGCAAGTAACAAGATAGTTCTGTCCGAATGGATTTACATTGCTGTACTTACCAAGGTTTAGCTACCTATTCTATCCTAAACTGGAATTTATTAACTAATATCGATAATTTAATGTGCAAAGATTCTTCAAATTGGCTCTAAGTTGGCCTTGAAAAAGCTTTGAAAATAGTTTTGTCTGTTTTGTACAAGAACCCTGATTTAAAGAAATTTGGTGAACACCATTTAAAAATATATTAGTGGTATTTTGCTGCCAACGTATTATACCCTGGTTCAAGAAAGAACGTTTTCCTTATATTGACATCTCACTGTTCTAATAGAAATAAATGTTTTATTGATTGCTCACTTCTGTTGGATCCATCGTACATTACATAGTGAATCATCTTTAACTTGTAACGAACAATGGATCGTACCGAAGCGAGTAACCAATAACACATTTATTTGTATTAGAACAGTTAAATGTCCATAAAAGGAGAACATTCTTTCTTGAATAAGAGTATAGTACATGCTGAGTAATCTGCAATTACGTGAAAGCTTAAAGCTCAAACCTGGGTATTTATTGATACCCAGTTTTTTCTTTCTAGAAAAAAAAAATAATTTATTGCCAACATCAAGAATGATACGCAACGTAACATTAGGTTAGATTTCTTTCGTTTAGCATTAGAACTGGTTGAGAAGTTTGGCATAGGCTAAGCAATAAGTGAAGTACAGAAGTTTTCTATTTTGTTCATAGGTAGGGTTACCTGTCCTAAATGTCCATTGATTAGATTTAAACCATTTTCTCGTACTGATGCGCTAGAAAGCCGTCATTAATGGCTGGATAAAGGGTTATGAGTTAGTAGCAAGAACAAACAGTTTACAGCGTAACACGTCCCTATCCTCTTCGCTGTAGGTGTAGGTCAAAATAAAGTGATTAGTCGCCAGTTGTGCATTTTTTTATCGCCACAATGCATTTTATTTTTTCGTTTACAATTACCCCGGCTAGCCCCTATTATTGTAAAGAGAGACGAAAAGAGATGAGTGGCATTTGGCAAACTTTACTCTAATGTGAGCATTAAGACAAAATAAATTATACAAGATAAATAAGGAGGCTGTGCTGAAGTTTACTAATTTAACAATTATTCACGTTAATTTCCTGCAATCTTATCACCAGTCTGGCGGCTATACATAAAGTTTGTGATCGCCAGCCCACAATAGTTAATCACCAGGTGGTGACTGGCAGCTGCTAATCTTGACCTCATAGGTGTATTTTCATTAGTTGGTTTGGGCAACACAGCTGTTTGGCAGTTTAGCGTTACAAAGTGAGGCCTGGAGACGCATCCTAGGACACTCTTACCATCCCGAATTGTTGAAAATTATGGTAATTCATCCCACTACATTCTTACATTGTCTTGGGTACTAACTGTATCGTAAGAACGTAATAAACTATAAACAAACTAATAACAAAATCAATTCTTTAAACAGCAACTTAAGTGCCAGCTACAGCGTACCAGACCTGGGTAATTCTAGTAATCTTTTATAATGACTCACCACGTACTATCTTAGTGATATATGTCGTTTAAGAACATGCTAATAAAATAATGTTAGTTACGTTTTCCATTTTGTAATTTTCGTTTTGTAACTAATTAAAAATCTTGCACCCTTGTAGTAGTGTGTTAATGCAAGAGATCACCCCCTTCATCCATTTTAAGCTGTTTTTTTTTAGCAGCACAGTAGCAATGTTGTTGTTTGTTCCCATTCATTCAAGAGTTACTTGTTTTAACAATAAGACCTAATGCTGAAGTGACTCCTCAACTGCAATGGCAGGTTTAACTTGCCTGCTATTTGAAGGGTGTTGCTGTAGTTTTGTTTATTTACATTAGTTTAAAAGCTTGTAGTTTACTGACATTGCAACAACAGAAAGCAAGCAAAAAGTCGATCTAAATAAACTTGGGTGCAAATGAGGTGATACCGACATCTTCTAAAGCTACTGCACTAACAAGGAATTCGTATCGTGTCAACATTAGCTTAACGTTAGATCATAGCCTTAACGTTTTGTTTGTTTAATCTTGAAGCTACTCTGATCTGCCCATGTCAACAGCCCAAAAAAATCTGACAAGAAAATAATTTATGTGAGTTTTCCTGCCACTTTGCTTACTCAGTGTGTGTTTCATTAAGTATATCATTAAACAAGTGTGCAAGTATATCGTTAAACAAGATTGATTGCTAAGAGTGTCCACATCTCGTTTGTACCGTGAAATCTTTTTCAAAATTAGGTAAACTGATCACGATGCTCCATAAATCATTTTATACAAATAAAATTTAACGTGTGAAAGACCATCTCTTTAAGCATTTTTCGTACTATAGAACTTTCTCAAACTAATTTCAGTGACTATATTTAGGTATTTTGTCAGGGTTCCCTGTAACCTGCACAGTAGGCTATTCAAAGCACAGCTTAGTGAGTACAGGCTAGCGTTTGATTTCCAGAATGGGGCACCCATCTTAAATTGGGAGATTGCCGAAGTAAGGTTTCCCAAAAGGTTTAAGGTACATGCCTCCATGTCGGGTTTCCTGTAAGACTAGCTTTGCAACATTAGTTCAAACATATGTAAATATTGTAAATGCTTTTATGTTCATGTTTTTTCCCCCGTGTACGAGACTGTTTTGATACATTCACTCAGACTTAGGCAAAAGCTATTTACGCGCAGGATGCACGAAAATAGGGATGAGATAATGGCGTTTTCATGTTATCAGAAATCTTTACAAAGCTTCAAACAAGGTTACTTCAAAATTCAGGAAAATAACATCTTCCAAATAATAATTACAGGTTTGTCTCATCTCGTAGATACAAGAAATAAGAATATGCACTTCTCTCTTCGTGGTTAACAACTACTGTTGGCATGACATTCCAATAGCTCTTCTCAAACTGAATGCTTCGAATTTTTTCAAGTTGTTATTTTGATTTATTTTATTACACAGCTTTCAAATTTAGTAATCTTCTGATCATTGTATGGAAATGTTTGATTGCTGGGTCTTTGGGACTGGTAATCATGTTGATGTTCTTACTAGTTAAAGGCTGGTATTCACCAATGGAAAAGTTTAGGAGGTACGTGGCGCCATCTAGCAGCTAAGGCATCGTTAACCTTTATAGTTTACGCTCAGGGTTCTGAAGACATTCTAAATTTTTACTGGGTGATAAGGAGGCTTAGATAAAGTTTGTTTACTTTAAACAAATTCTTTGTGCATTTCTTCGCTAATGCTAGATAGCAGTTAGATGGTTCTAAATTTTGTAGACCAGCACCTTAACTTGCGCCCATACATTATCGCTATGTCTGCAACTGACTTTGTGAGTTGGCTGCCATTTGGTTAACCTGCGGTCTTGGTTTTGTAATGCATCTTATTTATGACTATAAATCAGCTATGAACATTCTAAAAAGTGAAAGCTTATTCGCTGATTTAAGTCATAAATACCATGTGGCTCATCACTCTCGCTTTGGTGATCTGTCGCATGTTGGAAAACGATATATACTATATAGTTCTAGTAATTAAGGATGGATATCCATTAAGTGCAACAAAGTTAAAAGATCCCAACGTCTCGACTCTTCAGATCTAAGTCGTTTTCAAGTGGGGGGAAAAAATAATAAATGGTGGTGAACACAACCACGTCAAACCCTTACCACAACAATTCATCAATTCATAAGAAAGCACGTATCACTATACAGTCCTAATGATGTAAGATTTCAGAACAACAAAACCAAGTAAAAATAAGACACCACATTTCAACAGAATGTGCTGCCTGTCACACCAGGAACTCCAGATCAAGTGATATAAGACTTATTAAATAAATCCAAGAAGACTAAGGCTGCACAATTGTGTTGTCTTCCTTTTACTTGGTGTTATCGTAATCATCATTTAAATTGTAAGACAGTAAGTGACATGTGCTTTGTTGTGAATTGCATGAATTGTTTTGGCTAGTGTTTGATGTGATTGTTTCTAGTTGCCGTGAAAATATACATTACCTTTTTTATAGCATATCTCTTCGCCAATGCTGTTTAATTTAGAAAATAAATCGAAGATATCCTTCCGCGTCACTACCTACTGCGCAGCTTACTGGCGTCAGGTTGGATGCATGGAATCGGGGAAGAAGTAACCGTATTATGCGGTTGGAGGGGAACCGAGAGTTCGGAAAGAAAGGGATTCTCCAGTGGCAATTGGGAATCGAGAGGCTCATGATCCGCTGTAAGTTCTAAAACCTCAACAGCTTCAGAAGCCGGTAGCGTCAAGGGAACGGGATAGGCAGAACGTGGAGGGCAGATCGAGGATCCTTCCTTGGGCGTGCCCTTTGCTCTAGGCATGGTCACGCAATCGCGGGGTAATCGGGAACCGAGTTCACTTGAGGAGCGATGTAAACAGCGTGCGTCATAGAGAAGAAAAGGTGAGCATAATGCTCCGCTTCGGTTTATATACGAGGAGGATGCGCAGCTTACTGCGTAGCCTCCTCATATATAAACCGAAGCAGAGCATTAAGCTCATCTTTTCTTCTCTATAACGCACGCAGTTTACATCGCTCCTCAAGTGAACTCCGTTCCCGGTTACCTTACGGTTCCCTGTTACCCCTCGATTGCCTGACCATGCCTAGAGCAAAGGGTACGCCCAAGGTAGGATCCTCGATCCGCCCTCCACGCTCTGCCTATCTGGTTCCCTTGACGCAACCGGCTTCTGAAGCTGTTGAGGTGTTAGAACTTACAGCGGGTCATGAGCCTCTTGATTCCCAGTTGCCACTGGAGAATCCCTTTTTTTCCGAACTCTCGGTTCCCCTCCAACCGCATGACATGGTTACTTCTTCCCCGATTCCATGCAGCCAACCTGCTCCACAGCAGGATCTACGTTCCCTCAGCGAGGACCTTGCCCGTGTTAAAAATTCCTCTGCTCGCCTCGTGCCTTTGGACTTGTCTTCTCTTTCTTCTCACAGCATTCAATCTGCCCCGCCATGTGCTAGCGGTCCCCTATCTAGTTCTCAGTGCACGACCTTATGGACTCTTCCCTTCGTAACTTCAAGCAAGCAAGTTGCCTCCGGTTACCGATTACACTTCACTTTGGGTAGCCAACGTCCCAAAGTGACACAGCTGCCGTCGCTGGTCTATTTCACCAGATTACCATTCCGCCTTCAGCGATCCCCATTCCAGTTCCCGATCTCAATCCGGTTCCCGATCCCGTTCAAGAGCCATCATCTCTAGGAGACGACTTAACATGATTCCTACTTCTCACCTGATCCGTCGCTGCACGAACAAGAACCTCCCTTCTCGGGCGACCAGGGTCCCTCTGATATTCTTCTTCCCGATCTCTTCAAGACGGTGGAGGGGATCATCCCCGATTGCTTCTTATATAAGCCTAACACTGCGTCAGAGGCTTCCTGCTAGAATCAATGTCTCGTTACCGGTTACGGATTTGGACTGCGTGATCAAGCTCTTCATCAACTTCCTCTTTTGGGGCAATCGACTACGCTTCTTACGACCCTCCTACGTAACGGAGGGATCCTCCTGGGGAACGGTGCACCCCTTGAGTTGGATAAGGAACCCCCACCTCCTAGGCCGGGACGCAAATCCTTCTTTCGCCCCATCGGGGAAGGGACTGCGAATCCCCACAACTTTGATACCTATCCGGAATCGGAATTCCTCACAGCAGACGCTAAGCTTGACTTCGGTTCGGCCTTGTTCCTTCCCGACGTGCAGCGGTTCCCGTGTTCATTCTACGAGACAATGACCCTCTCCTACGCCTTGGGCTTCGTGCCGCCTCTCAAGCAGACGTCGCCAACGCTCTCTGTGAAAGACTGAACCGATCCACCCGATTCCACTCGCCAACTAGGGTTCCTCATCAACCAAATCTTCAAGAAAAGCTGCTCGGCTACCTACCATGCCATGAATTGGTTTACGAGGGCTTTGTTTAACTCTACGCTCCTCCTACGAGAAGTCGCCCTTAACACGTCGCCGAATCTTCGCGATGCCACTCGCCATCTCCTAAGGAACCAGCCTATTCACGAATCTGATTGCCTCTTTCGAGGACTCATCCCCATGGCAGTACCTCATTTGGACGTCTCTCGGAAGCCACTTCCCAATCGGAATCGGTCCCTTCAACACTAACGATCCACGGTTCCCTCTCGTCCAGATCCCCCCCAAAGAGGATTGGGGAACCAAGAAACCTTCATCATCCTCATCGGTTCCCATCCCACATTCCTCATCGCCCTTTCCATCACGGCCCCAGCGACGCGGCAAAGCACGATCCCTGGGACCTTCACCTGGTAACCGACGCCAACGTCAGTCACCTTCCCGATCCCGTTCCTGGAATCGCAACACATATTAACATTACCTCTCCCCGACAGGCTGTGGGAGGGCGCCTTCCTTACTATGCCAAAGCATGGCATTCGGTGACATCAGATCCTATTATCCTGTCTATCATCCTAAATGGATTCAAGCCAAAACTTTCGCCCCCCCCCCCCAAGGGAAAAGCCACCATGGGAATCGGAAATCCCAGCATCGACTGCGTTACGTGCAGAGATTCATCTTTTACTTCAGAAGTCTGATATTCGCCTTGTACCACCTCCCATCAGTCCAGGATTCTACAGCAGCATCTTTCTTTGCCTGAAGAAATCGGGTGGTTCTCGACTAATTTTCAACCTCCGACCTCTCAATCAGTTCATAACGAAACCCCCATTTTCAAATGGAAACAGTTTCATCGATACAGGACTCTCTGATCCCCAACGACTGGACAGTATCTTTAGACCTGGCCGACGCTTACTTTCACATCCCCCTTCATGCCTCTGTCCACCACCTATTTCGGTTTCTTCACGACGGTGCCGTTTACGAGTTTCTCTGCCTTCCGTTCGGCTTAAACGCTGCCCCTCGCATCTTTACCATGGTTCTTCGACCCGTCCTTGCTTACTTACATCAACAAGGGATTCGCATCCATGCTTTCTTCGATGATTGGCTATTACCTCACCCCGATCTCACGATCCTATCTTCCAACATTCACATCGTCTTGTCTCTTTTCATCACTTAGGACTAGGCATCAACCTCATAAAATCAAGACTGGTACCAGCCCAATCTTTCGTCTTCCTGGGAGTATTCTTCGATCTCGACCAGGCGACCGTCGCTGTCATGCCATCCCCAGAAAGGATAGAAACTCACCTTTCTTCACCAACCCCATCACACGTTTTGCGACCTTGCTTCGATCATCGGTACCATTGATTCTTTCGTGGACTTAGTCCCGTACGGCAGATGGATGGCACGACCACTTCATCATTACCGACTTGCCCAAAGGGGCAACCCACAACAGGCCCTGCTCCTGCCTCCCTGTCAGATCGATCCTTCGTTCCCGTTTACCACGATCAACTGGTGGATGGCTGTCACGGACCTCACTGCCTCGGTTCCCCTCCACGAACCGATTTCCCAAATCCACCTTTTCACAGACGCATCCCTGACGGGATGGGGTGCCCACATCAACAGTCTTACGATGTCCGGCACTTGGGGAACCGAATCGACAGACCACATCAACCTTTTAGAGCTTCCAGCAGTTCTCCTCCGTCTCAAACACTTCTGACACTATGTCTCCGGTCGTATTGTCCAGGTACACATCGACAACACCACTGCTGTTGCTTACTAACGAAAGGGGGGGATCCCTCTCCCTTCATTAGCTAACGTCCGAAATCTTCCAGATCTGTATTCAACAACAGGTTTGCTTCCTTCTCTCCACATCCCCGGCAATCTGAACGTGATTGCCGATTCCTTATCCCGCTCGACACCATCGAGCAGTGAATGGACACTCGACCAGACAATCTGCAACAACCTCTTCAGTCTTTGGGGACGTCCCATGTTGGATCTTTTCACGACCC
This sequence comes from Lithobius niger, assembly GCA_023313725.1. Classification (NCBI taxonomy): domain Eukaryota; kingdom Metazoa; phylum Arthropoda; class Chilopoda; order Lithobiomorpha; family Lithobiidae; genus Lithobius; species Lithobius niger. The sequence continues at coordinate 34,035 of JAHWFP010047635.1, read as the reverse complement.
ATCTCAACACCAGGCTTCCCCAGTTTGTCAGTCCCCTTCCCGATCCCCGGGCATGGGCAGTGGACGCTCTCACGCTCGATTGGAATCACCTGTTTGCCTACGCCTTTCCTCCTCCACGCTTGTTACCCCTTGTCCTACGCAAAATCGCCAACTCTGTCGGCCGGTTCCTACTCATAGCCCCAGACTGGACATTGGCAGCTTGGTTCCCTCTTCTTCTAGGCCTCCTCATCGATCTTCCCCGGTCGTTACCCCTCACACCGAACCAACTCTCTTAGGCCATGGGATCGATCCCACACCCGAACCCTCAAGCTCTTCGTCTTCACGGGTGGCTACTATCATCAGACTCCTTCGAGCGTCAGGAATTTTTGAAGACGAGGCCGTCTGCATTGCCTCTCGTGCCATCCGCACCTCTAACACCAAAATTTACGACAGCCACTGGCGATGCAGAACAAGTTAATCCTGTCGATCCCCCTATGTCACAATTGCTATGATTTTTAACCTCATTATTCAAAAGTGGATTATGGGAATCCACGATCCTCGTTTACCGATCCGCCCTGAATGCTGTTTTCCGGGCCACAGGAAAACATAATCTTCTTACCAATTACTGAATCTCCTCTTTAATCCATTCCTTTCAAATGGACAGACCACTTCCCGACATTTTCGCGACTGGGACCTGTCAATTGTTTTATCTGCCTTGCTTTCTCCTCCCTATTAACCCATGGATCCTCTCAACTTAGTCACCCCACCAGGAAAACTGTATTTCTTGTAGCCCTTACAGCCTGTCGTCGCTGCGGAGAACTTCAGGCCTAATCAGCCACCGCCTCCGATTGCTTCTTTCTAGACAACTATTCTAGCATTTCCCTGACTCCACATGCATCGTTCCGTGCAAAAACACAAAAACCTACTGAGCAAATGAAGCCATTAATCATTTTGGGGGACGACCAGAAAAGAGCCTTTTGTCCCGTACGAGCTATCCGGTTCTTACCTCAAGGCTTCTAAACCAATTCGTAAAGACCGAACTCAGCTCTTTATCCCCTTCAGCAATAGAACTGGTGTAACCTCCAACCGTATGATTGCCACCTGGCGTAAAACTGTCATCGTTCAAGCTTACGATGCCCTGGATATCAACTGCTTAACGGAATGAATCCGAGTAACAGCATGCAAACTCCGTGCTATTTCTACTTCCTGGGCTCACCACAGTAATATCCTGATTACTGATATCATGCAAGCTGCATCCTGGTGCAGTCCCACCGTCTTTACATCTCACTACCTCCGGGATATGTCCCATCAAGCTGATGGACTATGCCGCATTGGCCCCTTTGTTGCGGCTCAACGCGTACTCTTAACCCCCTTTGCACACTGGCCTTCTGTGTGGGGAACCGCTCGCTGCCTAAAGGAACTTGGTCAGATGGCGCCCGGCGCTTTGACGAAGTCTGTGGAATGCTTTAAAAAAGGTAATGTATATTTTCACGGCAACTAGAAACATCAAAATACCAGTATTACCTAGTTGATTTTGGTTTCTATTACCTCCTGAAAATATATATTACCTTGCTTCCCTCCCTCCTCCCTTCTTGTTGCCATCTGGGCACAATAGAGGTCCGAAAAGGTGAGCATAATGCTCCGCTTCGGTTTATATATGAGGAGGCTGCGCAGTAGGTAGCGACGCGGAAGGATATCTTCGATTTATTTTCTCTAGATTAAACAGCATTTGGAGAAGAGAAATGCTTTAAAAAAGGTAATGTATATTTTCTGGAGGCAATAGAAACCAAAATCAACCGGGTAATACTGGTATTTTGACGTGTTTACCATTAAGTTTTGTTTTTCTACTTAAAAACGACTTAGCCCTGAAAGTCGAAACGCTTTGATCTTTAACTTTGTTGCAGTAAATGTCTGTTGATCCTCCATTACTACTGAAGGTGTGCTTTTACTGTTTATTATTTTATTAAGACGGGCATAGTTTTATCTTGTGAATTACAAATGACACATTTCTGATCCAGACTACTTATAATTTCGATGTATTCTAGTTATTATAATTGGAGGCTGCGACAAAAAGGGCATATAAACGCAAAAGTTATTTGTGCTCCTACGCAACTTATGGCGTACATGTTCAGGTCTTCAAGTAAATATGCTAGAATGGGCGACACTTTACACAAAATTAGGGTGTTTGGTGTTTGCTAACTAATGCAGGTCAGTGGATTTCAAAGCATTACTGCAATTGCTGTTGTTGTTGAACTCAAGGAATTGTGAAGCAGGGGTGCAGAAAATGCCTGAATGAGGTTTGTGGTAAAAGTCAAGAGAGCTGCGCTGCGGAACTTCTCTGAAACTTGGAACGTTAACGTACGGAAAGTCCGTGGAAATATGGGATACCATCGGAATTAATCTTGGGAAATTACGTCCAAGAAGAACTTTACGCACCCCTCTTTGTGGGGACGTCATCAGTTATCAATAACCTGAAGAAAACCGAGACAAAATTTTGCACCGGCCACTAGCCAGGTGTTATTTTAAGTACAGTATGTTTGAGACTATAAACTTAGCACCAGCTGCCAGCGCCGGATTTACATCGCATTGGTGTAGGTGCAGTTTGGGAAACTGAGTTCCCCCCCCCCCCAAAAAAAAACAAAAACATTCTGTACGCAAAATTAAAAAAAAAAGGACGTGTATTTATTTTCACTTGCCATGCAGACACATACGCTCATCAATGCCACATTTTCTCTTTTTAGAGACTTAAGCAATGCAAAGTCGTCGGTTTTGTCACTGAAATTCAGACTTCGAACAACGTCCCATTCAGCTGACATGCAATATTTCTTCCACCGTGGTTGGCTAATTTCGTTTTGAATTCGTTCAAGTTTTGAAAAAGCCTTTTCACCTTTTACTTTAGTTATGGGTATAGTTAAATGCAGATGAAATTCGCAACTAACCAAATGAATTACGGCTCACAGTGTAATTGCATTTGTTTAAAGCACTCGCGCTGCGACACTTACTGGCTCATGGTAATTCCATCTGCACAATATTAAGTCAAATGAAACGATACTGCGAGCATTTATGGATGAATCAATGAAAGCTAAGTGCTTGAAGTTGAAATAGTTGTTATCCAACAGGGACCGATTTCCATACAAATAAAATTGTATATTCGAGCCGACCCAAAACCAGCTCGGGTAGAAACCCAGTTAACGAAACCCGAAGCTTCTGTCAATACAGTCTAATTTCATTGCTTTCCTTGCTTCGATCACACCTTCTGTTGTAGTTCAGTTAACTGACGAATATTTATGCACAATATTTGTGTGCAATGTGAGCCCCCCCCCCCCCCCCGAGGCCCCTGGATTTTTAACCATGCCTAAATCCGCCAATACCAGCTGCCACAAATGGCTTTAAATGAAATCCTGCTTTTCGCTAATATCTAGCAAGACAATATGGTTCAACCAAATCGATTGAACGATGCCTCTTCAAGAATCTATCATTGCCTCTGCTGTGTTTACTTATAACATTATTGATTAAAACATTATCCCAAAAAATGTCTTAGATAATTTTTTAGGTCATTAAGAGAAAGTAGTATATACTTGTAGGAGGAAGTTCTTCTCGTTATGGCAGTTAAAATTGGATGTTGGTGACGAAACATTTTTGAGTTAAAGTCACTGGCCTTCATGTCAAACAAATAATTTTCACCTATACATACATCGCTCGTTATGTGTGTGCACGAAGAAATACTTGCACGGACACTACATAGAATTGGGAAGAGAGTAAGGAGTAACTTGGGTTCTTGCATAAGCCTACTGGTTTCAAAAGTGTATCCTATAGTAATTACACAGACAAGAATGTATTGTATACACGGTTTATCTTGAGTCCTGCAGGTATTTTATGAGCGGCTACATCTTTCTGGAGGGGGCGGCTTTAATCGACTGCCGCCATTGTTTTTGTAACTCTCTAGGATATCAACAAGCCACTCTTGTGACCAAAAACGTACAATCGATTAATTTGTTCGTTCTGGGGCGAACTCAAGATAGGCCGCGGACACTATAGAATGTATAATTAAAATCATATTCTTAAGATTAAAAAAAAAGTAATACGCCGTTCTTCTTTCATTATCGCTGATGTGTTCATTTAACCTTGTAGCTGGTGCTTTTTAAGTGAAATTCAAGAATTGTAGTAATTAATGCTTATTTCAGTAGAAAAACTAAAGCCATTTGTCAACTAGACTTTCTTTAATCACGAGAATTTTTTTTTCTTTCCACACACCGAACACTATGCTCGACTTAAACCACACTTTTCTATTCAGTATATAAATCAAAGCTTTACTCATCGCTGAATGGTCACCGATAATTCAACAAAAGATCGATACAGTGTATCTCACTTAAAGGAAGCGGTTTGTTTTCACACTCTTGAAGACCATATAAGGGCTAAGTCGTAACCGTGGCGAATCGTCAGACTCTTATGGCATCACGAAGCCTGCTTCTTGTCAGCATTTGAACCATTACTTGGTTTATGAGTTGCATAAAAGTTAGGCTTAGGCTTACTTAATCCAAAATACCAACGCTGAAGCAAATGAAATTACATGTAAGATAATGAAATGGGATTGGGTGTAGCACTGCTACGCCAAATAGAGAATAACATCGTAAACATTGTAAATGGAAATTACTTCGAAAATATCGTAATCAAAAAAGAAACCGTAAATTAAAACTGATTTGTAGAATCGTTTTGCTGAAAGGAAACAACAATTCTCACACCGAATGCCACTTGCACTTTTATGAAATCTATAATTGACACTCAACTTCTTTCCAGCAGATTACCATCACCCTTCGGTTTCGGGAAATTAAATTTCGGCCTAAAATACACAAATTACCAATTTCATAAAAGCACTGTGGGGTATTATACAGCAGTGACAACAACGTCATATTATTATATATAACTCCATGCTGGAGCCAGTAACTGGGCTAGCTGCAAGGGGCACTGGAGGGGGACAAGAAGGTCGTCTTCCTGAAGCCAATGCAGTCAGAGCGGATTTCGTTGTCCTAAAAACGCGTAATTTTTTTGATTTGTTGGCAGTTGCTGAAAAATGTTGTTTTCTCCGATCCCTTATGCTGCGAAGTTGGAAATCGAAAAAGAAAAGATTCCACTTGCTATCCTTTTTCGATTTCCAACTTCGCATCACAATCATGGAACGGAGAAAACAACATTTTTTTAGGCCTAAGAAAACCGCTCACAGCACTATATGGCGTTTTTGTCGATCGCTGCTCTATAGCCGAAAATAGACATTTGTAAGAATGTACAAAAATAAATCTATAAACAAAAGTTGAATAGTAGAACCACATTGAAACCGTACCATGCTTTGAAGCTAAGATGACACAATTGGTGCTTCCTTGTGAGCTGGTCTGCAGGCAAAATGATGTTGTGGCATAGACGTAAATAAAACAGATTAAGCCCACGTATAAACAAGGGTGGAGAAACGAGATTAAAATTATAAAAATGGAGTTGTGACTCCGTTCGGTTTATTTCAAACACAAAGAGCCCCTGAGGGAGGGGGGGGGGGAAGAAAGAAGAAATTAAATGGTTTACTACTCCATTTTATTTATTCTCCCTCCCCACAGGGCCACTTTGTGTTTGAAATTAACCCAACAGATTCACTACTCCATTTTATTTATCCTAATCTTGCTTATCTTCCCTTGCTTGGACTAAATCTCTTTTATTTATTAAATTATCACAACGCCATCTTCCCTGCAGAATACCAACCGTACAGAGAAGCACCAATTGTGTCATCTGATCTTTGTCACATACTATTGATAACTGTCGTTAACAGAAGTTTAAACTACATTCTGTTAAAGGTACATCCAGTCTGCCTTATAACATTCCACCTGCCTTATAACAGCCACGCACAGATCGCCTCCGCGCATGTTACCATTGCCAAGGTCGGCTGGGTTGGTTTAATTTTTACCGCATTATAGTCTTTTAGATTTTTGATCTCATAGTAATTATTAACAGACGATTAAAATTAGTACATGCACACACACAGATAAAACTTCAAGGTTATTGTAGGCGCGTAAAGGATCATATACGTGTAGGATACAGTAAATATAGTTCCCCAATATTCAACAGAAAATCTCGTAGACGCCACATTCTAAAACGGATTTTTAGCAAGGGATTGACTTACGGTAGTAAATGAGCTTTGGGGCTGGACTTGATGTCGAGGATTAAGAAAAATGGCGCTGGGAGGAGAGTCCTTTTAATCGTGTCGCCGAAAACTTGATGTGATAAATACCAAAACTATTTTCTCATTATAAAGAAAATGTAAGACAAAATTGAATTAACCTTGGGGAAGGGGGAAGAATTGTAAATCCCTAATGCGGTTAGTTAGCATCAGGCCAGTTTAAATGAATTGAAACATATCTTATCATAAATTTCTTGATTTCACAATAAATATTAAAATGATAAATAAATAATTAATTGTGTGCAGTCGATAAGATTTGTGTGTGTGTGGAGACTTGTCATTGGTAGTTTTGACAACTCCACTCAAAAAATCGATCCTCTCGATTTTTTGTGATTTTTTTTTTTTTTTTATAATCTGGAGTACTGTTTTATCTTGATACAAGACGAGTCTTGTCTTATCTCCACCGAATTTTTATTCAGTTTTGCTAGTGATTGCCTGCTTATCCCGCGATTCACACAAACTATCCAGTAATTGTTTTTCGATAATAGTGAATTTGTATGCCAACTACAGTTGTTTCTTTTCGCTTTCGATGGCCCAAGCAGCATTTTTCAGTAATTTTGTCTGACCCTCTCGGCCTACCGATGTGAACCAAGTCGTTTCTTTTAACTGTCGGTTTTTTAGCTTAATGTTCCATACATTGAGGAGAGAGAGGGTCTATGTTCACATTCTATAATTAATGCAATTCATGTTTACACGCAGGGATGTGATTCTTCCTCCTTTCAACCGATTTCCTCAGTTTTCGAGTTTTGAAAGAGACCTAAAAACCTGTTAAACACCGAAATCTGGGAGTTTTCCTCCTTTTCCATTCAGAATGGATCTCATTCTTGTACATGCTGTAATTAACAGCCTACAAGTCTGTTCTCCATTCTAATATCCCTTTATAAACACTGCCATAACTCGCTCTGTGATAAAAAAAAATAAATTGCTGTAACTATGTGCTAATTAAATGTCTCTCTTCAGTAGCCTACAATGCCAACATGCAAAGCTTTGGTTTGCAAGACGTATGATGGTAGCTGTTAAACGCATTACTTATTGTAATTTGTAACCGGTATACTACATTTTTTAAGGGTTAAATAAATTTAAAACTCTGAGATTTTTAATTAACATGCTAATCTTTGAAGGAATGGCTGTATTGACAAAGGTTCAATCGTAATTTATGAAGTTATTATAATTTATCAAGTTTGCTGGCATAAATATGCTTCTCCTATTTCCGATGAAGTGTAATAAACCATGAAAAAAGCCTTGTCAAATTTTTGTGTGCTGTAATTTTAGGGTTCAAATTTACTGCAATATTGGGGTTATTTTTACCTCTTCTACCCGTGAGATTTAACCCAGCGTAGTCCCAAGACGGGAGGGATGGGGTGCTCGTCCCATTAAACTGCACAGACACTTTCAGCAGTATTTAATCAAAGTTTTCGCACCTCAAACAAATTTTAGAGGGCGTTTTCATGGTCAGCAAACTGTAAATAACACTACCAGCCATATACCAGAAATCGGCTGAAGTGTGACAGGGCAAATGTGAGTGCAAACATGTACGGTAAGGGTCAACAATTTTAGTACGCGAATGTGAGTGTCGTAACATCTAAGGGTATTTCTACAAACGTGCTTGCTTTGACCCTTACATTACCCTTAACCTCACTTGGCCTTTGAGTGGATTTCTGGAATATGGCTTTTAAAATTATAACTAAAACACATTCAAAATAACGGTGTCCTCCGGCCCCTTCCTTCGTTGCAATGGTCGCATGACATCTCTTAATTGTGAGTCTTCTTGTTGTGCCTTTAAAAAAAAATATCTTCACGGAACTTGCTTGTCACTAGTATATAACTTGGCTTTGACACAAAAAAAAAGAAACCCAGAAATGACATAAAGAGCAGCCTTATGGGTCTGTGCGTCTTACGCAAACTGGGATTGTTGACAGGGCGGAACAAAGTTATTTAAAAAAAAAAATCCTCACTACAACGCAGTGCAAAAACGAATATTCCAAATCGGTCACTAAGTGTCAAACTGAACTAAACTAAAAACTAAGAAATGGTTTTGAGCCATGGCCCCCCCCCCCCCCTCCTCCCTTCTCCCAATGCCCAACTCCAAAACAGAAGCCACATCCATGTAATGCGATAGTATCTCGCCATGCACCTTTAGGATATTTTCTTATTTATATACAATATTGCATGTGAACGACAAAACATTAAAAAAATTTTACAATGTTGCACGTGAAAGAAAGTACACAAATATCTACTGAAGTACGGCAAATATTTATTACCGTCAACTTTCATTAACTTCGTGCTGAGTGCAGTGTTGGCTGCTTTTACTGCATGGCTTATTTTCTTTTGGACTCCTATTTTTTTTTTTCAAGTCGTGTCTCACTTATGGCTAGGCTATTAGGTAATGAGTACATTTGTCTCTGTGGGATTGCTCATAAGAATTACGCGCACTCAATTCTCGTTGTCGGCTTTAATGTTTGATTCCATAATGAATGACGGTGTGGATGCCAACCATTTAGAGTTGGGTCTATTCCAGAGGAGGGGATTGCAAAGCGAATAATCAATACTTATTGAAATGCCAATGACATCATTTGTCTGCAACTACCTATGCATCACCAACTGTGGGATGCTGTTAAGCTGTTTTGGTTGTTGTTTGACAATTTATTACTTATTAATATGGCGATAAATTACAACTGGAGTAGTTTTGATGTTAGTCTACACCAGGTTACGATAAAAGAGCCCAAGCTGTGGAAGTAGTAGTAGTATTAGTATTTCATTATCACATCCCTCTTAAATGTGTTTGGTGGCCGTTATATTTATCGTAAATACTAGTTGTATCATTCGCTCCGTGTTCCATAAGTGTTGTCCACACTAAACGTATTTAGTTGCAGTCCAGAGAGTGATAAAACCAATACCCTAACTATCGGGATGCAAAATTGCTGGAGTGGTTAGTTATTGGGTTAGGATGACCTATTGCAGCAAATCCTGGGTTCACTGCAGGTCTCAGCCCACTCCTGGGCATTCCCCCAAAGAGAAGGACCTCAGAAATGCACTCGTGCTCAGGTATTGCCCAGCAAAATTGTCCCTATCTGTTCCGAGACAACTTGACCACTTACAAAGGATTTTTTAATTGGACTATTTACATTTTTTGAAGTTGTTTGCAACTCCACAATGAGTAAGCCTAACGTGTAACCCGATCTTCGTGAGGAGCCCCCAGAGGCCCCAAACAAGTAGCAGTTGCAGCAGAGTGGTTAGAATTGAGGTTTCCAAACCATGTGGACACCGGTTCGAATCCTGCCACTGACCAGTGTGCATATGGTCCCCCCCCCCAAAAAAAAGGTGCTGGGCTGAGAATCTGCCCTAATCCTTTCAGGACCGTATGCTCTTCCTATGGGCACAGTTTATTCATTGCTTGTGCTACGAATGGAATATACGTTAAAAGGTTACAATGCCGGATTTCTTGGGTGAGTAGTTTATTAATTCCAAAACATGCAACAATAATTATTTAACTTAAATCCACTGACATTTTTTGGTGTCAAAAAGGAGTCTACTGAGATGCTGCGTTTTTAGATGCTGCACATCCGTTTCCCTGACATGATACTACCAACAAAAGTAAACTTACTACAATTTAGTAAACAGCACTGAGTAACTAGATTGGTAAGCATTAATATACGTATTGTGGTCGAACGTGTTAGTGGAATGGCTATCAGGAAGTCGATTCTGACTCTATTTTGACCCATTGACCACTAGTGACCTTTTGTGCAAACTACCTGTGCAGATGGTAAAGCATTATGTTGGTAGGCACATTTTTCATTATTTTCATTAATTTTCGTGACAAGCAGTATCTCAGGGCAAAAAAGGGTCGTGCACCAGTGATTATTAACATTATGTGGATTGTCCACTCCTCTTAAGCAACAGAAAATTGAGCAAATTTCCTCCAAAGTGTTCTCCACAGCTAAATTTTCCCGAATGGTCTGCAAGTTGTTCAGATCTACTTGTTGGACACTCTTACAGTTAACTGCAGCCTGTGTAAGTAAACTGAATCGAATATGTGGAAAAACAACAAAACTTTTGCTGCAAAACTTAACAATATGGCATTGTGCTTCCATAAGTGAGTGAATCCTAACTTCAGGTTGGGTTTAGGGGAAGGGTCAAATTTGCAGCCTTCTAATTGAAACTCGATCAATAATCATTGTAAACTCCATATTGGTTCTTCAGCTAACCGGTAGTTATTAAGTGATACGATAGTTTGCCAGATGCTGTAAGACGTGCAAGTTCCTTGTTCTTATGAACTCAAGAAGTTTGTGTTACCATAAAACTAACACAGTAATCATCAGTATCATATCGCTAGTTTCTACAATGTAAAAAATAAGAAAAAATGTTGTAAGAAATTAACGCTAGTTATGTATGATGTTAAGTTGCAGGCAATAGTAAACTGAAAAGAAAAAAAATTGGAATGAGCAGTGTGAGTGTTGTGAAGGACACCCTGGGACCCCGAGCAAACAAAACCCAATGGTTAGGTTCCACATCTCCAAACCAAGAAAATGCCTTTTTGAATTGCTTGCCTGATCTTAGTTTAAAATAATATATATAGTAATAATAATAAAAAATAAGTCTGGAAGTTCACATGATCCTGGGAAAAAAGAAGAAATTATGCTAGCTAGATACAGTTTTGGCTTTCATAACAGTAGCCATCACCTTTGGTTTTAGCCTTTACATGTGGTAAAATTTAATTTGCAGGATTGATATAATTCTAATAATTTCGATTTTGGAATTGCAATATGGCTTTTATTACTATGTCAAAAGCAAGTAGTTTCATTTCATCATTAACATGATTAAAGCTTATTACATTGCATTGGTTATTAAGGAAATTGACAACGTCATCATGGTAATAAGCCCAAATTGGTTTTTAATACACAGTTAACAAGGTACTTGCATGAAATTATCAGAAGGGCTGCAGCGGCTGTTGTGGTATGCAGTTTACCTACACTGCGCAGATGAACTTGACAAAGAAACAGAACTATTCAATACTTACGTTACGATTGGCGTGCCCACTTTATCGAGGATGTAAGGGAAGACTTTAGCTCTTGGTGTGTTCTCTGCCTTGCCAGCCCGACAAACTGGTGCCTTGCTCGGATTTCTGCCTGTTCCACCTTACCGCTTGGGATATTTTTCGAAATCATCCCCGTTTAAATGTCATTCATCAAGAGCTCTTTGTCAGCCAATCGTAGGGCCTGCTTTGTGTTACGTTGGCGGCATTGGCAAATCGGCCGTTTTCACCGCCCTTGTCATCAGCGAGCTGGATTTTCCACGTGCAATGTATATATTCCCCTGACTCCAGGGGAATGTGCATAAAGAATTCTGTGCGCGCCCGATGCATTGCTGTTATGTTAATTTGGCTGTAGACTGAGTTGAGAGGGCGCTCAGTTGTTAGCGAAACGAGCAGGTGACCGAACTACAAGAAGTAGCGCTCAGGTTCCACGACGGTTTTAATCATGGGTTCGACTCTTAAAAATTGGCGAACTTCTAGTAGAGAAATATTAGGGAAGTTCGTCGTTAATCATGGTAAGTGTGTCCAGTTTATTGTTTTGGTGTACCACTCGGTGTTAAGGCTAACAGGTTAGGTGTTGTATTCAGGTGGAATTATATGCTCATTACGTGGTATGTTAATATTATATCATTACTTAACCGGTGTTGAATGGTTCTGGGTAAATAAGTTGTGAATATTTCCAATTATCATATACCAGTACAGCGTGAATCGAATTTCGTTGATGATGTCGCTGTGTAGAACTTGGTTTCTGAATGATAATGATAACGGTCGTGCATATGCTTTGTTGCACATGGCTCACAGCATGTTCATTGTTTGAAAAAATACTGTTTCTTTACATCACTGTCTCATCTTTGGCTATATACATTTGTTACAAGATTCGAGTTTCTTAGTGTATTCCCCTGTCAAGTCATTCGATGTTTTCTGCTTTATACTTGGAACTTTGCCATGCAGAGGTCAAAGACAAGTTTCAAATGTTCCGCATGGTTAACTGGTTTAGTCGGTAGTAAAGCCTACACTATCATAACTTGATTTCGTTTAATTAGGACGGAATTTAGGGTCTGTTGCAGGCCATTAGAATTACGTAACCACTTAGCTGTATAGTGGCTTCCTCAATAAATCTAAGTAATGGATAGTCTCCATGAGAACTGTGAATTTATTATTTACTTTGACCAGCCTTTGTCTGTTTTATGTGTACGTGAGAACAAATCTAATGAATATTCCGGTAGGTGTTTGTACATATTGGGCTAAAATTTGTTGGTAATTTTAAATATTTCGTTTTCTGCTATTGGTCGTTGCAATATATTGACTACAGATAGTGATGGTGAATTTATTCGTTTAAATAAGTGGCTGAGACAAGAAGCAGTGAGGCAGACTACCACTAATTGGGGGTGGGTGGGGGTGGGAGTTTGTGTGTATTTGTGTCGTTGGGATTAGGGAGGTGTGCTTATCTGTTTAACACTGAAGAAATGTGACAATTTTGCCCCAATTTTTTCCAAATGTTGTAACAAGAAGCCGTTGTCAAGTTTTGAAATGAATGGTGTTTTTTTCAAACATATTCTTGGGGCTATTACATTAGTAATAAATCTTGCAGTGTAGAAACTGTGAATCGTGTTGTTTAGGCAAATAAAATAAAAAAAACCTTTGTTTTACAGGAGTACCCGCGTATCCAAAAATCGTGCGCGGGAATTTTTTTTATGACTACGCTTCCCTTTCGAAACAAACAGGGTGCACAAGATCTACCAACAATAGACAGAAACATCTATCCGTTGTGTGAATTTGAATATATTTACTAGAGCCTATATGACATTTTATGTCAACCTAGCAAAAAAAAATTCTTTTGTCATGTGTACAAGCTAAATTTTGGTATAAAAACTAAAAATAAAAACAGTTCGCCCGCATGTTGCTTTTGAGTGATAAACTCCTGTAAAACAAGGTACTTTTTTTTTGCCCTTATTACCAATGATATTCAAACTTTTGAACTTCATTTAGTATTTTTAGGTTAACTAATTGATGTGGTGAAGTCAATTTAAATTAATAATGGATGAAATGATCTCGAAATAGGCACACATATCTTTTATTGGTGACAAATATCACTGTGTGCATGTATTAAATTCCATGTTGAATATTTGATTGTAATAATAGCCAGATAAATACATTCGTACATAGTATACTATCGATTACCGTAAACTTAAGTTTTAATTTTGAGAAAAATCGTAGTACAGTCGCAATAATTTCTTGTATTCAGGCGAGATGCAGTATATTTTATTGGAGCCAAAGAAACAGAATAGTCTTATGATTTGTTAGTACAATTGTATTGTATTATAAAGTATCCAAGTATTGTGGGTGAATTACTGGGTGTTTTAGTGATTTGTTAGGCTAGAGTAGGAAAAGCAAATGCTGAAAATTTGAGTTTGGCAAGAAGCCAGGTGCGTAGAGTCCTGGTCGTGACATAGACTCGGCCAGTGGTTTAGGGAGGGGTAGCAATACAAAGCAGAATTATTTCTCAGTGAATTTGTGCAAATGATTCAAGTGAAGCCGACGTCTGGAAAATTATGAAATAAAGGAACCAATAGTGGAGTAATGTTGGCACAGCCATCATTTACAGTTTGTGGCGATATGATGTGTGCATGAACTGCACGCTTCTTAAACCTTAAATTGTACTCGCACAGCACAATATTTCAATTAATATTGCACTTATAGTGTGTGAATTAGTGTTGTGGAATGTTGCTACGCCAAATTAAAAAAAAAAAATATGTAAGTGATGTTTGATGAGGACTGATGAGTGTTTAAAATCTAAATAATCGAACAAGCAACGAACAAAATCTTACATGTTTGTGTACTTATTGCAGAACTCTAGAATTTGTTTCGTAGCATTTTGCGATAGAACGAGCAAATGTTTCGTAATTTAATTTGTAGAAGGGGGATTAAGCTGTTCCTGTCCAGTGGTTTAAAGTGCTACAAGACATGGCTGGTGGTCAAACATCGATCTTTTTTTTTTAACATAGCTAGCAGATATCGGTTACTCTATTGATGTCGTGCCTTACTGTAATTTGCTTTTCACCATTGGCGAATATGGCCGAGTCAAAATCGTTGTTTGGTGTCATAAATTAAATAACCTTTCATTGTATTCACAAGCCACTAATGCTACTTAGTAAATTTAAACTTAAAATTCTTAATAAATAATTAACTGTTTTTCTCTTGCTTTGCAGATTTAATTGTAACAGACAAGACAAATGAAAAATACCGGCGGGCCATCATGAACCAGTTCCTGAGCTTTTTCCTTTTCAGGATTTTGCTTCCCATAGTGTTTACAGCCTGTAAGTAATCTTTTTGGTATTTTGTCGTTGTTAACATTTTGTCTTAACTGCCATTGTATAAGATCGTTATAAAATCAACGATGTTAAAAGCTATTACATGTAGGCTCAATTTTTTTTACTAGCAAAAAATGTAGTTTGCTAGAGGGTCAATAGGGACTGGTCGTTACCATTTTTTTGACCCTGATAGACAGGTACGCAGACCCAGCTGATGGAAATACATTGAAGAGGTTTGTGTGTTTCTTTCACCTGCTAGGATGCTTGTTCTTCCCTATTATTTTATGGGAAAGGGATTTTCCTTAGGGAAGTTCGTCTCGAAATGGCATCTTTTGGCCATTCAACTTTAAATTGGGATAGTTACTTTTTTTATTCTTTGTTAAAGAATGTGTTAATCTTTAATTGCTGTGGTCCCATATGACTGCGGCTCACAAGACTGGCAAAAATGTACAACCCAATCTATGGGCGCTGGTCCCTGAGCATAGTGGGCAAGCACAGCCCAGTGATTAGCGTTGTCGTCTCCGAACCTACTGAATACTGGATCGAATCCCACGACTGACAGAGTTACATTAAAAAAGTCACAGAAAGTCCGTGTGTCAGAGAGTTAAGCAACTTTTTCCTTTAAGCGGTATTAATCCTTTAACTGTTGTGCTGCTGTATAGCACAAGCTGTGTGATTGGTCCCTAGGAGAGGTGGCACGATAATCGATAATTCGATAATATCGCGATAAAATTTTTTGTCGATTATTGTATCGCACTTTTTCTGATTTACCGAATTATCGTGTAAAAACCTCGATGCTTAAATTGTCATATCTCGGAAACCGTAATAGCTCGAAACAAGCTGTTTGCAGCTTTGCGTGCTGAAGGGCTCTCCAACCAAGTGATTGTTGCTAGCCACTTTAGCTGTTTAGAGAGTTAGTTTAATGCAAACAACATTTAAGCATTAAATAGTAGCACAACTGCTAAATTGTTTCTACTTGATGACGAAGCAATGGACAATGCCAAGTACATTTTCATGTCTACTGGCCAAATGGTGAGTGTCACACAATTCACATTTCGTGAAGATAGCACTGTAAGCATCGGCAAAGTTTTATTTTTAAATTAACAAAATTAAATTGGTTATTCCAGTCTCAAATGCTTTACTGGGATAAAAAAAAATGTTGTTGTGCCATCCCTAGTCCCCAGAGACTGAGTATAGCGAGCAAGCACAGCCGAGTGGTTAGCGTCATCTCCAATCCCACGATTGACGTATGGGACTTGAATAAAATGTCACAGGAAGTCAGTGTGGCAGTTAAAGGATGAATCTAACTATTTTAATAGACGTCGTAGGTACGTCTACTATTTGTAGTCCTGACACCCTTTCTAAAAATAAATCCATAAAAAAAGTAACGATGGCAAAGAAAATGTAATTACAAAATATTTTACTCTTCCCTCTCCCCTAAATGTTGGAATGTTCGTGGCAGGTACAGCTTTTGCTGGTACAGCGTGTGTGTGTGCCCCTTTGCTTGAACTGTAATTTGGCAGTGACGATGAACTTTTAATATTAAACTTTAATGCAGTCATGCAACAAATATGGTGGGCTTTCCTCATGCTAGTTTCATTTGGATGATTTAATTGTAAGGCCAGAGAGCCAAGCTTAATTAGCCTTGTAATCGGTAAAAGGTAACATTGAAATTATAGTGTTGGGAATTCTTATTGCCCTATTGTTACAGATTAAATCAATACCTTGAATTCATATAAATAATAAATTTTAATAATATTTAGGAGAGGGATAATCTAATAATAAGCATGAAGGGCTCAGTTGGCAACCACCCAGGCTTCGATTTCGACATTTTTTACTGAGCCCAAAACTTTGCTCTTCTCAATGGTTACGAAGGCACAAATTAAAACCCTTACTGGTGAACGTTTTTTTTTTAAATAAGAAGGGAAATGTAACTTGCACTTGATTTTACTACGATTTTTCTATGTATGGGACTTGGCCACATGACTTCAAAGTATTTTCTAAAGTGTTGCTTTACTTCCAAGAAGTCATTTAAAAGGCCATGGCCTCTCCCTATTTTCGAGCATCTGGCACATAATAAATAACTTTTGCAACATTTACATATTTTTAAGTGAATGTAGCAAAACCGTCTTATATATGGGGAAAATAACAGGAAAATAAAAGCGTTTGCAACATGTATATACGTTTGAACTAATGTTGCAAAACTGAGCCGTACAGGAAAACCAACATGGAGGCGTGCACCTTTAATAATCGTCCACAAAAAACAAATGCAATTAAGGAAGGAACAGACGAACTCAATATGCCTTTTTCCTTGGAGAAAAGAGCAATCACTGATGGATTAAGCTATTTCTAACTGTTGCATTTGTTTCTATTCTGATCTTCCTAGCTGGGAATTACTATTACGGTAGTGGCTCAAATGTGGCGAAATCAGTTTTTGTAAAAAAAAAAACTATCTTGCAGGACAATTAGAAATAATTATGTTGAACAATTTTTAGATTTAGAGGGGCAATTTTTTGTGCACCCCTGGGTCTTAGCGTTGTTTGGTGCCTCCATGGCCACGCAAATTGTTTCCATTATTTCCATTACTCCATTATTTCCACCCCTGCAACCACCCGTTGTGCAAGGGCAGTCTGTAGCACAGGGGCTCGGCACACAAAACGATTAGCACCAGGACAACTAATTTTGACCAGGAAGACAAAATAAAATATTTAAAAACCACCACCACCATTACACACAATACTAACAAGGGGGAAAACTAGCCTGCGAAAACTAACATCGCGATTTTCAAGTTTAAACACCACCAGCTACGATATTTTGTGTTCGATTACTTTCTTTCCTGGCTTCCTACAAACTGCAACTCTTTCTAATTCCAGGAGCACCGACAATTCATCACTTCCTCGTTTTTTTCACAACAACACAAGCCCCCAAACACCGATGTGTAGGCCAAATCACCCCTGAACCAATTTTATGGGGTGATTTTGCTGTTCAAATTCTCGATTTTATCAAAACGAACCACAATTTCGTTGTAACTTTATTTTCCGATCTTAACGTACTATACATCGTTGGAATCCTAAGATCTTTAGATTTCCAACCGTTCTATCCGTTTTATCCTAAACATACAAGCAAGAGTAGTAAGTAACCCACTCTAAGGACATCGAAATGCGCACAATACAACACCTTCTCATTTCGCCATCATTGTTATCCCACAATGCTTAGCACACATCATACTGTTTGGTCACGGTTTCAAGAAGTTGCCTCACGCTGGCTGGTCATAAAGAATAAATTGTGGGACAACAGTACAGCTTTATTCAATAATGCACGTGGCTATTTAATAAAAAGTTTCTTAATAAACACGTTAACCAGATTTATTTAAAGTGTTTTGTTGGAATTTGTAGATAACCAGCCGGCGCAAGGCAACTTCTCGAGCCCGTGATTAAACACTGTGATGCGCGCTAAGTATTGTGGGATAACAATGATGGCGAAATGAGAAGGTGTTGTATTGTGCGCATTTCGATGTCCTTTGATTGGTTCGAGTGGGTTACTACTCTTGCTTGTATGTTTAGGATAAAACTGATAGAACGGTTAGAAAGCTAAAGATCTTAGGATTCCAACGAGGTATAGTACGTAACATCGGAAGATAAAGTCACAACGAATTTGTGGTTCGTTTTGATAAAATCGAGAATTTGAACAGCACAGCACCCATAAAGTTGGTTCAGGGGTGTTTTGGCCTACACGTCGGTGTTTGGGGGCTTGTGTTGCTGTGAAAAAAATGAAGAAGTGATGAATTGTCGGTGCTCCTGGAATTATAAAGAGTTGCAGTTTGTAGGAAGCCTGGAACGAAACTAATCGAACAAAAAATAGCGTAGCTGGTGGTGTTTAAACTTGAGAATCGCGATGTTCGTTTTCGCAGGCTAGTTTTCTCCCTTATTAGTGTTTTGTGTAATAGTGGTGGTGGTTTTAAATATTTTTGTTGTCTTCCTGGTCAAAATTAGTTGTCCTGGTGCTAATCGTTTTGTGTGCCGAGCCCCCGTGGTCTGTAGTAGCTCTTGGTGGGCAAATCTTTTGACTATTAAAGCTTTCAATTTTATAATTAAGGGGGCTAAACTGACCATATGAAAATTGATCGTTGTACAGCATTCAGATTATGTAAAGCATTCAGATTTTGCGTAAAATGGTTGGGAACAGGGTCAGCCTGTCGTGGGTGGGTAGAAACCATCTGCAGGACGTACATACTCTGGGGCTGGTGTTGAAGATACTACGCTAAAGGCCCAGCTGCATATTTCGATTTCGAGTTCTCTTGGTTAAGCGTTCAAGTCCCTAGCAGCCCTTTGCTTGTCATACATACTTGGGTTCTGGGAAAACTCGAGTTTGTTGTGGGACTCTATATTTTTGAATTTTTGTGTGGGTTCTTCGCAGGTACCTATGAGTTTTACTTACGCTTAAAAAGAGGGCACATTATTGCTTTTCTAGATGTTTATCAATCCAGTCAGATACATCTCGTAGGCAGCCAGTATAAGGGATTGAAACTCAAAATGTAGCAACAAAGATGCATCAAGATAAGGATTGGAGAAGTCCCGGAAAATTGGTGATATTTAAATCGAAAAAGGAATAAAGTATGATACATGAATGGAGAAATGAGTGACATAAGGAAAGGGTGTATTACCCGTTTCGCCGAATCGGATTTCACCAATACCCAGAAAATTTTTTCCGTTTCTGTGAAAAGTGTTCCTGTCTCGCTGAAAATTTAGCTCTAATTAAAATTTGGTGAAATGGAATTCCCGTTTCGCCAAATCAAACTATTCTTTAAAAATTTGGGATTAGAGAAGTTAGCTATACATACATAATTGAAAGGAATTTGCGATTAGTTGTGGTTTCTGATGTTATATGTTTAGCTGAAGCGAGTGAAGCACATAATTTGAAAAAAAAAATTATTCAGCGAAACAAGATTCTGGAAAACTGTCATGCACCAAGAAAGGTGCTGTTGGCAGCAAGAATCAACCCTTGCCCCAAAACAGTGGTCGGCAACGACTTGATTAGAGTGGAAATTGGACATGTGAAAGTTATTTGTTCGATAAAGAATGGGATTACAGGATACAGAACGAGATTTAACTGAGAGTAAGGGTAAAATGAGGAATTGCTTAAATTTGATTCGTCTTCAAATGTAACCTTGAAAACGATAACTTCTTAATTCCTGTTTGCTAAAACTGCTGAAACAACTTAGCAAGACATAAACTTTACCCAAGTGGCCTACTTAAAAAAACATAGCACATAATGAAACAAGTTTACTTAGGGAGATTACTGTGTAGGGATGCACTAAATATTTGGTACCCTAATTGTTCAGTGTTTGGCTAAAAAATTCATTGTTTGGTACTGTTGGTTTAGCCATATAATTGTTTAATAGAAATTTTGCAACAATTTTAAGGTCGGATATTTGGCTAATTATTCCCTAAAGTGGATTCTCATCCTGTTCTGGTGTATGTCTGTGTGTAAAGATAACTTTTATCCCGCGCATTCATTTCAAATTTTCCACTTGCATTGTATCTTCGGTTTATGGATTTATGTTAGTAAATAATAAAATATTGGGTAAAGGGTTTGTGGGATTTTTAATCAGCTTTCAGAAACGGTAACAATCTTGAACCTAACAATGGGTATAATCGTTAATTAGGCAAATTAATCAGAAATTCATCAGGGTTGGATGATCAATTTCTGATTAATCATCAGTTTGATTTAAATTCTTAATTTAAATCATGATTTAAAGCAACTAAAAAAATCGCTTTAAATTGATCAACTTTATTTTAATGGGCAACTTACCTGAGCTGATACTGGAAACCCAATTTTCTACACTTTCCAACTCCGGGGATATCTCTTCTTTGGCTACATTCGAAACCAGTACTTCTGAGAGAGGGTCTTGCAGCCCTGGAATGCCCTTCCGGGTGACATGGTTGCTGCACCCTCGCTTATAAACGCTGTCTGGACCTGTTTCTTTTCATAGGTCTTGGTTGGCCTTAGGGGGTGAGTGGGTGCATTATAGCTTTTTAGCCGGCACAACTTTTTTCTACTCTATTATAAGTTTTATAGTTACTCAGCCTAGTAGCCAGAAGAATTGTATTGCCATCTTGAAGCTGTGTTAGGAACTGGATACATATTAGCCCAGGGAATGAAGACCAAAAAAAGGTAATATCCAACAAATATTCGGAATAAGCTGAATTTTGGCACACACCTTGCAATAGTTGTCCTGTTGAACATACTAAAAGTCCTGATCGATAGGAGGTGAGCGTTGGCTGCGATATTGGGACATGGCGGCCAAAAAAACGGTTTTATTGGCTGTAACTCCTTAACCGTCAACAAATCACAAGCATAATGTGAAATAAAGACGTTCAGCTCAAAATTCTGGACATGAAAGATGATAAACATCTTTTAAGTAAAAAGCAACAATTGACCCCCAAAATCGTATTTCAAGTATTACCCCCCCCCCTTCAAAGTGCTCTTTCGAGCTTTCTTATAATTCGAAATGGACGTGCTTAGGCTTTTCTGAAGGTGGGGATCTACTCTTTCCATCAATCCCAACCGAAGTTGATTAGCTTAGGTAGGGACCGTCCCACCCCATTTAAGGTGAAGAGGTAATGGCGTAGCGGCGAAAGCGTATGATGATTTTCGTTTTCAATGTGCTCTTGTGAGCTGTCTAATAGCCCGAAATGGACATTCTTAGGATATTCTGAAAGATGGGAGATCTATTCTTTCCTCTTTAGCTGACACAGGAACCATTACTACATCCGTTTAAGGGCATAGCTGTAATTGGTTTAGTGGCTAGTTTCAATTTCAAAGTGCCATTGTAATGCTCATATTTGTATTTGTATCTCAGATAAACAATTTTTCGGTTGAGATTGATGGAAAGAAGAGATCCCCACCTTTCAGAATATCCTAAGCCTATCCATTTTGAGTTATTGAAGGGCTCGCAAGACCACTTCGAATTTGAAAATCGTCATTATGCTTTCACTGAAATCTCTTTACCTCGTCACCTTTAAATGGACGTAGGCCGGTCCCAATCTAAGTTAAACCATGTCTGTTAAGATTGACGGAAAGAATGGATTCCCACCGTTCAGAAAATTCTAAGCATGTCCATTTCGGGCTATTAGATAGCTCGCAAGAGCACTCTGAAACCCAAGGTCACTATAACCACCAATTGAACAATGGTGCACTAGTGTAAATTAAGGGAGGGGGGCTAAACTTGAAATACGATTTTGGGGTTCAACGGTTGCTTTTACCTAAAAGATGTGTATCACCTTTCTTGTCCAGAATTGTGTGCTGAACAGTGTGCTTTTGATTTGTTGACGGTTAAGGACTTACAACGCCGCCATTTTCCAACGACCAACGCTCACCTCCGATCAATCAGGACTTTTTGTCTGTTCAAAAAGACGACTATTGGAAGCTCTGTGGCAAAATTCAGCTTATTCGGAATTTTTGTTGAAGCCAAGTTCTTCATTGCCTGGCCTACTAACCCGAAGAATTATATTGCCATCTTAAAGCTCTGCTAGGAATTGGATGCACATTGCCGGATCCCGCAAGTACCGTACATATGGAAAAGGTTGCCAAACTTGCATTCCTTGTGTAATTCGTGTAGCCTTAATTAGATGCTTACGTTAATAAAAAGGCTGATCCTACACCCTATGTCTACCAAAGTGTCTGTTATAAAATTGGCTGTTCAGAATGAAAAAATGTCTGATAAAACTTGTCTTTTTGTTTTTGAGTGTAAGTATACAGACAAATTTCGTGATTTGACGGATTTTGTTTGGTATTTTGTACGGTAGATTTGGATGTATGACTGATCATGCTTCAGAATTTTTGGCTTGCGTACTACCTTATTTAAATAGTCTACAATAAGAGAGAAGAAATGATGTTACATGGTTTTAATCATTCAAGAAGGCTACTTCTGATTGTAAATTTAAATTTACTTTTAAGTAGGACTGTTTTTAGCAGTAGAAAAATCCTGACACACTTTTGTGTTTTATATCAAACTCAAGGTAACATAGAAATAGAATGAGACGCAACATAGCCTCGTAACAAGTAATTAATAACTTGAAACCTAAGTAATATTTAAGTTAGCCTAATCTAAGATATATTTTAATTTAATTTAAGATAAGTAGCATTTAGTTTAAAAAAATCAAAAAAAGTAATCTAAATCATAAAAAATCTTTTTTAAATCAAATAATTTCTGATTTTTTTTGAAAAAATTATGTATTTCCGACCCTGAAATTAATGTACCACTCGAAAGCTTCAGACATAAAACAAACGAGAAAGAACTCTCTTCGTCGCGTCTTTCATTTAATAGTTGAATATTAATTTAACCAGGGATCACGTAATTTGTAAAGGGATCGTTTTGGCATTGAGTTTGGTTTTTACTAATTGCCAAAGTAAGAATCAATAATAATTTTTCGACCGTTTTGTCGACTCCTCCATAGAATCCTGAATTTATCCCATACACCAATGGTATGAGATTCTCAGGGCAATTTTCAAGCACCATTTCAAAAATTGTATTATATTAATGATTTAGAGATTTTGCTGCAGCAAATTGTCTTTTCAACCAACATCATTAAAAAGCATTCGTATTGCTTGGTTTTTTGAAAAGATTCCGATGATTCAACTCGACTGTAATAGTCAGCATTATTGAAGTAATAGTGTTTGTTTCTAATTGTTAGAGTGCATATCCATTTCATTGTTGGGCGCAGGCTCTTGCACTATTTGCACTGCTGTTGTAAGCAGTGTTTCAAATTGTGCTAATATTCTCTGGAATCCTTGCCAGCAACACGTAATTACAGAATTGGAAAGTGTGCAGCCTAACTTTGTTAGTTTAAAGAAAAGGAAATTGTGTTTCTTTCTTTAATACTAACTTTGTTATATATTTATGTAATAATTCAAGGTAGATCGTGAAGTTACCTCTGTGAAGAACTTTGTTTATGTAATAATTCAAGGTAGATCGTGAAGTTACCTCTGTGAGAACTTTGTAAAAAAGTTGAGATTCCTGCCTTAAAACAATTTAGAAAAAAAAGTTGAAGTTCCTACCTTGCAACAATTTAGAATTTCTCTCATCACACATCTACATACAGCGTTATCCATAGTAGAATCCAATATTAACGAAATATTTACATTCATATCCATTCCAAGAACAGACTGCAAATGACTTCTTTGGTGTTTACCTCGGTTTTGTAGCACGTATTCTTTAAATCCATTACCTCAATTATTTGTTCGAAAAATGCTATTCAGAATGTTGTAAATACATAGGCTACTTTGTGTGAATTTTGAACATAACTGATAAGTGGCTTCTAATCTGTTGAATCGAATTTGAAAAATTAGTTGCAAAACAACGATCACCATTCACACTCATATTTCAAAAATTTAGATATATTAGCACCATATCACACGCAGATGATTGCACATGTTTATAACTTGCGCTAATTTTCGACATCATAAATAAACATCTGTCATCAGGCACATCAATATATTGTCCTTTCTCTAATTACATTCTGTTTGTGGATTTAAAAAAAAACGACGCTGCTCTGCGTAGCTTCCTGTACTGCCAAGGCCTGCCACTCCACTTTCTGTGCAACTTGCACCCCCAACTCTGTTTACAAGGTAGCTGATATGTGGATTGGATGGTCCTTATAGATTCATAATTTCGCATTTGTTTTTATAGTGCTCCTGAATCACCAAGGATTCCAATCCCCTCAAATGCCTTTCACTCTTTGAATAGCTTATGAATCTATGTGCATCATCCAATCCAACATCAGCTACTTTATACAGAAAGAGAGTTCGGTTCGAAGTTGCACATAAAGTGGAGTAGTAGCAGGCCTTGGTAACGTGAGGTGACACAGAGCACCGATTTTGAAATCCACGAACAACAAGAATGTAATTGGAGAACGGAGTATACACTGATGAAGACAGATGTTTATTTACGCTGTCGAAATTAGCATGATATTGACGTTTGTAAGTATCTCTGCATGTGATATATCTGAATTTTTGAAATATGAGGGAATGGTGATCGTCGTTTTGCAACTAATGGTACTTACTTTCAAAGTAAACCTTACGATTTTTTGAAAAATAAAAAAAAATAATATAAAAAAATCAACAAAAAACAAATTGACATGCCAAGCAAATTGCACAACCAAGTTGCCAGCACTTTGTTATTTTGTGCCTTACCATGTTACTATGTTGGCTTATTTGCACTTCATTGTGCCAGTTGTGTGTGTGTTTGTGCTGTACCTACCTGTTAGCTTTTGGGAGGAAGGCGGGCACCAGAGAAAGAGCAAGGCTAGTAATTACTGTGGTGGATGACTTTTTTCATTAGTGTGATGAATGGGTGACCGTTGTCGCGAGAACTACACTCTGCACTTCCATGAATGCGGCAACTTCATAAAATATTGTTGAGACTCGTTTGCCCCACCTAATGACTCCTTTAACGCCAGGCATTTATGGCTGGCCGTCTAAGTAAGCTTTACTGGTTTATGTGCTTCTGTTTCACTACTTGGAACTAGGTTGTCCTTTTTGTGTCTTAACTGAAATTAAATAAATAAGGAATAAAAGTCAATAAAGCACACAACTCAACAATTTCACTCGACGTTTCGAGCCAACTCTCTCATTGTCGAGGGTACAATATAGAAACATTTACTAAGGAGTAAAAGTCTTTAAAAGGCGTATTTAAGAAGCCCATGTCAGATTTCGCACAAGAACAAACACAGAAAATTCAAGCACTTTCAAAAACGTTTTTTCAAAACCAATATCACTTTTCAAGAAATTTTCGAAGACCAATACAACTTTTCCAAGGACCTTTATTACTCAAACGGCTTATCAGCGTCTCACCAGACACTGAAATATTCACGTTTTAATCGTGCATGTGATTTGAAAAAAAGTAGTAGTAAAAGGGCCGGTGGAAAAAGTCGCAGGAAAAATAAACAGCAGAAAAGTCGGGGAAATAGAATTGTTTTGTGTTTTTTTTTTTTTCCGTATCGTTAGATTATGTTAGGTCATTTGCCTTGGTTTGAATTTCACCAGGTAGCGTAAGCATTTTTTCCCTTTGGTTTTTTTCGTAGATCCTTTTTAATCGCCTTATAAAAAACTATGTAGCGAAAATGCGTGGAGCAGCAAAATAAACAAAATGAGCTCAACATTTTGCTACAAACATGAAAGTTATTTAAAAAAAAAACACATTGCAAGTTTGTCTTAATCTTCTTCAAAGCTAGTATAGGGCATTATTTTAAATTATGACAAAAAAAACTAAATTCAAGGACTCTCAGGGACATAGCGGACTATTTCAAGGAATTCAAGGCCTGGAATTTTTCCACAATAAATTCAAGCATCTTCAAGGATTTCAAGCACCTTGTGCAAACCTTGCTATGTACACCAGAACAAAGCTGGCTAGGGCAAACAAGAGATCTGAAATTGGACTGATATTTCAGCAAATTAAACTGACATTTTCTGCAGGAATAGAACTAAGTAATTTTTGTAAGTTCTTTATCTCGGTTCAAATTATATTGCTAAGGGCCAGTCAGGGAAAAAAATGGAAAAAAAACAATGGTTAAGATTTTTGCAGTTAATGCTACGTTTCACTGCTTTTCTAATTTCGCTATCAGTCATTCTTTCGGGGTTTGTTCCCAGAGAGAACTCTCCTTTTAAGGCGCGCAATAAATGTGATGTGTCGCCTTCTCATTCGCTTCAGGCATAACACAAAACCAGATGTAAGGGGACACTTGTCAGTTTACCTGATTGTAAATTATGTTTGCTTATCAATGATTCACTTGCAATCTGAGTGTCTAAAATAAAATGCTTCAAAAATAGAAAGCATTTGTAACATGCTCGTTACATGGCAACCAAAATAAAGGCTTGACTGCTATGATGAGACTATATTCTGTTGCCAGGCGGAATCGCTAGTCATTGACTCACACTCACTATTGATTGCATATGGGTCTGGGATCAAATTCCATAAACACGTGGTCCAAAGGATGAAACTTCGGTTGATTTTCGGTGTCAGAATCAAACGCTTCTAGCTTGTATAACTTAGGATGACACAGCCCAATGCCAGGCTCGTACTTGTATACAAAGCATGGCTGCAACATCCCTAGATTAGCGGGCATGGAGCTTGATGATAAGGGTCGACCGATTGACTGGCATCGACATTGGCGAGTAATTGGTTTCGCATTGTACTGCTTCATAAAAGTCAGCATTTGCAGTGGCATCAATAAATAGGAACACAAAAAAAAATTGGTATCGGCTTGTAAAACAGGTTTGTATAGCCGAAGAAAATATACATTACCTCATTTACAATAGCAGTTTCCCCCTTAGAGCTGCTGTATTCCCTAGAAGTTGAAGTTGCTTCCCTGCCGGGCTCTTACCCTACCACGCATGCGCCGGGTTGCCCATATAAACCCTCGCGCTGCGGTGGTACTCATCATTTCTCCTAGGGCGCTCGCCGCGTGCATTCGCTCTTGAGCTGTTCCCTGAAGACCCACCGCCTATCCTCAATCCGCTTGCCTTCTAATTCAGCGGACGATCCCAGCTATCCTTCATCCGCTTACCTTCTGACCGCGGATGGCGCTTCATGCAAGCTTTCATGCAGCAGCCACCTGAGACACAGCTCACGAATGGCGTTTTCTTCAGTCTGGGTAAAGGAAGCCACCTATGGGTACATGCCGACAGGTGCATGCCGTGCCGTCCGTAGACGCGTTCCAGCTAGTCCAAAGTAATGAGTAACAAAGTAATAAGTAACTTTCGATTTGCGTCCAATCGTATCACTAGTTTCTTTACGTAATGATATACGCCCTTACTGTTTTCGTGTATTCCCATGTTTAAATAACTTTTCCAACATTTACAAAGTTTAGTAAATGTTTCAATACCGTCTCAGATGGAACAAAAAACCCAGGAGAAATTAATCTATTTGCAACTTTTTCTGTACCTAATATAACAAAACTGAGCATTGCCTAGAAAGAAAATGCCCCAAAATGTATGCGCCCTGGTATTTTTGAGTACGCTGTAACTTCTGGTGGAGTTGGGCACAATCAGTCTTCCAAGTTTTTCTGTCTGCCAGCAATACTGTAATGGTTTTTGGCTAGACTTCGAAAATTCTTGAATGAATTGAAATATAACTCTGTTAACCTTTCAATGCCCATGCCGAACTGAATGAATTTTTTTTAAGTCCCATATGATAGTTGGGTCAGTCGCGGGATTCAAACCTGGATTCGCTTGGTTTGCATGATGCTCA
Organism: Lithobius niger; assembly: GCA_023313725.1. Taxonomy (NCBI): domain Eukaryota; kingdom Metazoa; phylum Arthropoda; class Chilopoda; order Lithobiomorpha; family Lithobiidae; genus Lithobius; species Lithobius niger. Next base: position 6,244 of record JAHWFP010047635.1, on the reverse strand, counting down.
CTTTGCTCGTGGACCTCGGGACCCCTCTCAAAGCTCGCGTTGTGTGTTGGGACGTAGGTTTCTGCCGTTCCGTAGCTGTCCAATATATTGGATGTTCGGCAGTAAAGGGTTAAACTAATGCTTGGCCAGCCTAAATAATTCACTTGCAGTTCTTTGGGGTTTGCTAATTTATGGTTGCAAACATGATCTTTAAAAAAAAAACCATATATGGTAGTCACATAGGTTTATGTTGGGACTGCGGACTAGCCATTCGATAGGATTCGACTTATGAAACAATTGCCACACGCTGTTCTGTTGAATAGTAGTCCACCATTGTTGCAAATCTGAAACTTTTAAAAGGAGATACTGAAACTACAGCAAACGAGGCTTTATAGTGAACTGAGTGTCTTAATAATACACTTGAGGCACGAACCCATACTGTTCATGAAATTGGAATTCCGGTTTGGGTGCCATTCGTAAAAGGATACAAGATTGCAGTGGTACTTAGTAGGTGAACCATTTATTTTGTTGGTTTTGTTTGAAATAAGACTAAAAAAAAAACTTGGGAGTGCGATGACTACCTGTATTGTTTAGCTGAGAGTTTCCATAAGAGGGAAATTCCCACTTTGAGAGAAATTTGTCACTTCGGAGGTAAAAAAAATAAACGAGGGAAATGGGTATGGAAATTCCTCGGCTGCCAAGTACTGAGTGATTGAAACAAGAACAATCGAACATTAAGCAACATTCGTTTTCCATGTAACTTTCGCTTTGGTTTTGTCGCTGCGTTAATGGAGTGTATATGACATCATTGAGGATGAGGGTTGCTCTACGGCTGGAACCAACGTCTCATAAGCCAAGTTCCCGTCCCACCCATGTGGTTTCCGGAAGAGAAAGGCCTCGGATACGCACTTGTGCTTGTCTTGATTGTGGCATGTAAAACACCTTAGTTATTTCCTATCGAAATTGTTTTTCTCCGTCCCGAGATACCATAGCCATTGAAAAGCGCGTTAATTTGAAATTTTCCATTTTTCGTTGCCATTTCTTATATGGCAGTTAGCAGTGACCTGAAGAGTCAAAATTACTGCATACCTAGAATTTGTTAGCCGTCTTCATTCCATGGTTTTAAATAACTAAGAAAAGGGATATTTGGGCAAATGAAGGGAAGTATCAGTCAGTTGTGAGGGAAAAATTTTTTTACTCTGTGGAAACCCAGGAATTGTTTCTGATTGTCTGTGAAGAGTTAAAAGGGCCATTTTGAAGCTAGCCTTTCCCTCCTCGTATTTGTGTCCTGCTGTGACAGCACCTGGTGTTAGTACATTGTACAGATTAGGAAATGGCCAGCTGGTGTTGCTGATTAGATAGAGGTGGTCCATCGGGAGAGAGGTTTGCCCTCTCTTGTTCATCAGGCCAGTGCTCTATTAATTTTACAGTAGTGCACATTCATCACCCGTGGGTGCTTATGGATTTCCATGTAGTTTGGTAATGAGTAAATTGCCAGCAAGTCATTCATTTTTATCAAGTCCCGTGTAAACAGATGCGTGGAATTAAAACAATAAGGCCTGCCCGATGATGAACTAGGTGTGCCCAGTAGCTTTTAGCCTTGTCACTCACTTAGCTTAGTTCCCTACTTTGAATTAATGTTTCATTAATTTTTTTTGCTAGCTGTTGCGTGTAGGTGTAATTACTCATCATTTTTATGGGTAGTCCAGTTAACGACTTTTGCATCTTGTTACTGTGCTGTTAGTCATCAGAACTGTTTGTTTCTGTAATGCTTGGTTGTATTTGGATATGAGTAGATAATTTGGTTGGTTTCTTGCATACTCTTTTGGCTTAAGATTGCCCGAAACTGCACAACCAAATAAATGCATGAATCCCAACTGCGTTTAGCTGTTGCCGTTTGGTGCCGGAGGTCCCTGGTACCGTTCTGGCCTCATCCAACAGCCAAGCATTCGGGTATACATGGCCATAGATTAGAAAGTTAACTAGATATACCGTCTCACTTCTTCCCGTCCTACGCGGAGCTCTGGCGGTAGTTGCGGCTACTAATACCTCTGCTAATGCTTTGCCTTCTGCTGCTTCGAAGGCAAAAGCATTAGCACAGGTATTAGTAGCCGCAACTACCGCCAGAGCTCTGCGTAGGACGGGAAGAATTGAAACGGTATATCTAATTAACTTTCTAATCTATGATATGGCCCCGGAGATGTGCTCGTGCTCATGCCGATTGTGGCATAGATTCTAGGTATTTGTTAGCAAACTGTCCCTCTCTGTCCCAAGATAACCTCTTTGAAAAGGGCAGTAATTCGACTATTTCCTTGTTTGTAACTTACTGTTGATTCGGCCGATAAAGTTTTTTTTGGTAACAAAGAATATTTTTTATATATAGGGTCTAACATTTTACTACCATTTCGACTAATGAAAATTACGAAACCTGAATGAATGTATGCAGTGAGTGGAAGGGGACCCGAAGGTTGTCCTTGACATGCGTCATCAAAGGACCAATTAGTAAGACTGAAATTTAAATTTGTGCTTCTTGATGTATTGTAACGAAGTGAGCACAGGTCTTTAGAACCAACTCATTCTACCTTTGAGTAATCACGTCACTTCGTTACGGCGGTTCTCTGCCTCCAAACAATTCTGCCATTGTTTTTAACACTTGCAGTACAAAGTATCGTCACAAAATTTGAAATTGAAATAATAATCAGCCATCAAATAACCGAATATTCATCAGTTTAATAATTTTTTTAACAACAATCAAAATTCGTAAACATTGGGATAAGTAGTGGTTACAGATCATAAATATCTTTTAGCAGTTGAAGAGAAAAATTCGGGTTTATGTCTGCAAACTTTATCCTACGTCCAGGTATACACGTTTCTTGATGCGCCTACAGGCCAATGCGCAAAAGAAAACTGTTTTTTCCTCTATGGCTTACCCATAATCTACTCCGAATTAGTGGGCCGGAAGAGATGTCGTAGGCCTAACTTTTCCGCATGAGCAGCATGTCAAGCCTTTGTCTATTACCAAATTGGTTGTGAATGGAGGGGTCTGTAAATAGGTCAAGTTGGTTGGTCATTCTCCCCCTTTTTTTTGGCGTGATCATGGACACACCAAAGCTGGTTTCTTTTCTGCCGCTGCTGATACTTGCGTCAAGAAATGCTTGCACGTGGACGTAGCATTACGGGAGCTCTACCACCGCTGCCTAAAGTTTTTGAAAGTCACCACTGCGAATATCGCTGCCCTCCGAATATCTGCACGTTGATTTGCACCGCTGCAGCAGCCGCGAAAAACTTCATCTTTGCCGCCGCCGAAGATTATTTCATCGGCTCACACCTCAAGTGCTCAGGCGAAACCAATTCCGGCAGTGTTCAAGAGGTGGCAGCACCCCAAGCCTGTCACACAATTTACTCATAAATTGTATTTAGGGGACCATTTGCACCTCAATTATTGGTGATTTTGAGACGGAGGAGCCTACATTCACCTTCCCGTTACGGAATACATCCCTGGTTTTACTGAATACCGCGCTTAATGAGAGCTGTTCACAAAATTTGTCAGAGGTCGCCAGCTGGTTGTGAAATAAAAAAAAAACCTGGATTGCAGAACACACTGAATTACGAACTTTCGTTTACAAGGCAATTGCTGCAGGTTTAAGTTACAACCAGAGTCTGTAACTGTTTTTCGTTAGCTGCTAACTTGTTTAGTATATCATTTTTTCGGTTAGCAGCTAACGAAAATCAGTTACAGACTCTGGTTGTAACTAAATCCTGTATCTATTTCCTTGTAAACGAAAGAGTTCATAATTCAGTGTGTTCTGCAATCCAGAGTTTTTTTTTCTATTTCATTATGGTTTTTTCCTTTGCTTGCTGAACTACCATACCTAATGTCGCGTTTTAATCATTACTTTTCCATCAATGAAGTTTCAACCCATTCTTAAAAACAAACAATAAATTCGCTCTTAAATTGCTATTTGTGGCCTATTAAAGACTAAAATCATCAAAACCTCGACGAGGTGCTCTAAGTAGGATATTCTTGGTGGTAACCAGCCTGACAGTGTTCAGTGTGCTAACTAAAGAATTATGCTGTCCACAAAATTTGTCGAAGCTCGTTGTATTAGTCCCCGTGCGGCCATGTACGATGTTATATGAACAAAGAACCTTTGCTACAAAGATTAAAAAAATTAAAAAATTAAAAACAGAATGAAAATGAACATTGTAACAGAATCACAGGATTTACAAGCGAAATTAGCATTGTAAACTTCACTGCCGAACACCGGGGTGTGCAGGAAAGTATGCCACCGAATGCCATCATAATTTATGTAGCCTTAAGCCTGAATTCCACGGTGTAGTGCAGTTTGCACTGGTAAATTTGATTGCCTCCAAATCCTGTGATTTTGTTTCGATTTTCATTATGTGTCCTTTTTTTTTTTTGCTTTAACGTTGGTTTTTGGTTGTCTACTGCTTTATAATTTATACTAATGTTCTATAATGTGTAGTTCACACGTTAATATTGTGATGATCTTGAATGGATATTTCAAGGTCACCCAGCTTCACATGTTCAAATAGCTCCAGACCACTTTGTAATAACTACTAAATGATGACCCTGGCTATGGATTTAGAACTCACCCTGTGTAATTGGTGACGTATGGTTTTGCGTTACGTTCTACTGTACGGTTGCTGAAGTTGCTGTAGATGTAAGATTAGCATACAAATATTAGCATACAAATCGTAAGTTTACATTAAGATTAGTGTACAAGTAAAGACCCAATGCATAAAAGACGTAACATTTTGTAATGTCCAGTGAAATCTGGCTGCATCCATTACGTACCAGTAACACATCTGTGGATCCCGAGCAACAAGTGAAAACTTGATTTATATGGTACACTTTTACACTGTGCTAAGTAAAACCTTGTATAATAGGCCTACTAGTTCAAGTAAACCTTTTTATTAATGCTGGGCAAAGTAAAACTTGGTACAGGCAATCTGAAAAGTCTACCTAAAAATGTGGTTTTGTTATCGTCTGTTTTATGCCTTGGCGTACGGCCTAGGGCCATGGCTTCTACAGAATAAATTGAATTGAAAGAATCCAAAGACCACCGAATCAGACCACCGAAGTTAAGCAGCATTGGCCCAGATTGGTACTTGGGTGGGTGACGTCCTGGGATTCCATTCCGGGTGCTGCAGACATAGGGTCTTCGGGCTTCGTCGGGCAGATGACCAGGTGCGGTAACGCTCGCTAAAACCCTTTGAATCCTTTGAAAGAATCCGTGTTTCATCTAAACGTGTATAGATTTAAACCAAATTAAGCTATGTTGTTTCGGCCTCGAAATTGGCAGCTAGAAACGATAGACTGGTGCATTTATTTACTAGATGCAGGCTTTCAGAGCTGAGTTGAATTGTTTCAAAGTAGCCAGCAACAATCAACTGCATGCATAAACCTTTGTAACGCAATGCCATAGCTGTAAAAAAGCTGCATGCATGTACCAATCATATATTTAAAACGTAAAGCACAACAGCACTTAAACAGATGCAATTTTCTCAATTGTACATTTTATTATTTCAATTAAGAATCATCAATTTTGTATCCGTATACATTTTAACAAGTAAAATGAAACTTCAATCATATAACCCCCTTTTTTACGGCACACTTGACGTTTTTGTTTGTAATTATACATATAGATGAATTATGGAGAGTGTCCAAACTGGACCATGGTTTGGCAAGAAATCGGTAGAAATTTGCCATCGTAATCGATGTTTTCAATAAAGTTTCAATCAATTCCTACAGTGCCAATACTTGCAAAGTTTAAAGTGTTTTGAACTCTCAATTGTAAATTCAGTTTTGTGGTGATTTTGTAGAGCAGAAGCAGTAAGGCAATATTTACTGCAGAACTTACTTAGCCAGACTTACTGCAAGGTATAAAAAACAATGGTTTCTTTAGTCAAGCCAGTGCTAGGAAAAAAAAATTGTTAGGCCTTTAAATGAGTGATTTTTTTTTTAATTTACTGGCAGCTATTGCAATTTTCAAAAAGTGAAACCTTTTCTTTTCTGATTTATTGGACAAAACGACATTACTTTTGTTATTCAGCTTGTCTTGTATTATTTGGTGTGTCGTGTACACGGAAGTAAGCTGAGTAACAAATGCTAAATACCCAATCTCTTACGCCGCGAGACAAGGTTGTAAATCGGAAAAAAAAAGATTCGACTTGTTAAAAATTGCAGCAGCTGCCAACAAACCCAAAAAGTAGCGCATTTGTTGGCCTAAGCCCTCCACTT
>JAHWFP010047633.1:0-16575 GCA_023313725.1 Lithobius niger | reverse complement strand
TTTCCTGATAAATTTTCCAATATGTTCACAATCTTTTTTATTATGTTAGCCAAATGTTGTACTAAGTTATGGGTGACCTTATGTGTGGGGGCCCCCCCCCCCCCCTAGATGCATGCATTCTTCAACTTTTCTTTTATTTTCTTGGTGCACGTGTCAAATTAATGTGTTGTGCTTCGCACGAGGACAAATCGAGCCGGCCACATTCCTCATCCTCATAATCAAATGAACTCAATCAAACGAAATCAACCAAAACCAAATAAAATACAGATGAAAGCGTGGATGGTTTGCAGGTTATAAGGTCAAATCGCTGCACACTTTACAGATTGTAAAACACTAGTTAAGTAAAGAGCTAACCAGTAACAAAGTCTTTCAATGCAAAATCGCCAGCTTTTCAACTTCAAGGAAACGAGTGGGTTGGGGGAGTTTCTGGCCGTTTCTGAAGAAATATTAGCATTGTTTGCTGTTGTGACATCATTGATAAAGATGTTTAATAAGCAGCGGCAACGTATTTTCTTAGGTCACTTATATTAATTGAAATGAGTTTCCATCACAATATAAATTGCCTTACAGTAATATGAATTTCTGTCACAAAATAAGCTGCCTTACAGAAACTTTGGATTATAGCGCCACTTAAGTAAGTTCATTTTCGGCAGTAGCTGGGTGTGGTCATACATTCCGATCAAAGTTTCCTTCTTGGAAGAACTAGGAGCGTGTTTTTCCCTCTGGAGGGATGATACAAACTCAATTCGACTGCAAAAACTAGAACGGTCTCACTAGCCTAATTAAAAGAACACTTTTAACAAATAAAAATCGGTAAAGGACACCTAGATATGAGGCACGCATTGTATGTTAACAGTAAACATACTTTTCAGTACACCGCACATTCAAACCTTTTAGTAGTGTCCTGTTGGAATGTATGCCTTTACAACTGCGTATGTCACTCACATACTGCCATCCGCTCTCAGTATTACTATACCGAACGAGACATGGAATTACTGATACAGTGCTAGTGCATCCATGTTTTCACACATTCCCTAATTTCACGGAACCTTATATTTAACTTTTCACATTTTTTACTGGCAACGATAGCATGCCATGGAGGCAAAGCAGTAGCGGGCAGACAATTCAGCACTAGCTACTGGTGAAAAATTAAGGAAGTTTGTTTCAGTACCGTAAATCGTGTATTAAAAGCCCAGTTGAAGCTAAAGCCCACCCCCTAAAATGCTGTAAAGTCAAAATCATGAAATAGTGGAGTTAAAGCCCACCCCTCAGATTGCCGTTTTTCTACAAAAATTACCTAAAAGTTATATGATGTGAATAAAGATATTACTGCTTGCTATGTTAACTGGCCCCTTCTCCCTCCCTGTAGTAATTGTGGACTCTTCCTTTTGCTCCTAGCACCTGCACAAGGCATCTCTCACCTCAGCCTCCTCCCTTCTTCACAGCAATTAAAAGGATGTAAAAATTGGTCTTTCAGAGATCGTTCAAAAGCTTCGAATTTGCTGTAATAGATGTCCAGAAAGATTATAAAATTGATAATGCTTGATTTAAAGCCCACCCCCCCCTATTTTTGCCAAATTAACTGCATAAGCCCATGGGCGTTTAATCCACGATTTACGGTATGTACAAAATCATCTCTGCACTGGATGGCAATCGTTCTATATGATTTTAAGGTAATGGGAAGAAATAAGATGTAACAGTATAAGAGACGTTGAATGTACAACTTAACTGACCATAAACTCATGATGACGTAGTGGCTTCATTTTTGAAGTGGGGCCAGTATCGATAATAGCGTCCTGCTAAAAGTTTTGCCCCACCCATGTTTGGGTAGTTGGCAAATCAGTTGGCACAAAATTACGTAATTTTTGGTCAGCCGGCAAATCAGTCGGAAAAATTACATATTTTATTGGCTAAATGGAAAATTATGTCGGTCAATTTCTGGTTTACACCCCTCCAACTTTTACCCTTCCTGACGTCCAACTACATTAGATTTTCTAGTAATATTAGATTTTGACACTTCCAAGTCCAAGTGTAGAAACCATTTCATTGTATTAGTTAAGTTAAGCATTTTCGTATAACTTTGCATTGCATGCTTTGCTTTGCTGACAAATCATATTTTTTCTATTGTTGTTTCCGCATATTCTAAGACAATAAAGATGTATTTTCTAGTACCTTTACTTAAATAGAAAAAAGATCATTCCAACAGTTTGTGTCCTATTTCATTTATTTATTTAAAATTGATAAAAACTAAATAAAAATACAATTTTTTTCCAACTGACTGAGTTATATAGGTATGGGAGATATTGCAATATTTCGATGAAAATCAAAAGTTATTTCACTGAATTATTAAATTGAAGAATTATTAAAGAATTTGCTGATCAATTGCAATCGCACGCGGGATATTTAGTCGGTTAAAGCCCCCCAACCTCGTTAAATTCAGAAACAATTGCCCACGGGCACTGACCCTTACGTGATGTTTCCGAATGGCCCGCAGTCTTTGGGCATTAACCTTTACTAAACAATACCAAGAAGCAATGCAAACAATTATTGCACGCAGCAATAAAAACAACATCATGCAGCAGAGTTTTAGTGCCCTTAAAAATATGTATATTTAAATATAAAAATATGTAGTTAACTTATTTTATATACATAAAATATACACATTTTAAAATTGTAAAATTTGATAATATAAAATTTATATTAAATATATAGTATAAAAATATATAATGTGTATACAATGTAAAAATATGTATATACATTCAGAAAAATTAATCAAAAATCTATGTGCAACACCTAAAAGACTGACACCTACAAGCTTGATGCGTGTCACATCTTCAATTACTGGTTGAAGATCACTAAGGAAGAGGTCAATGCTCCCGGAAGCCTACCACTGACGGCAGTCTGCATCTTTACACGTCAGATTTACGTTACACCCAGAGCAAGACAAAGCGTCAGAGAAGGTGAAGCTAGACTTGTGATTAGATTTAGCTAATTTCTAAGCACACTCCAATATCTCAGACCGTAATAGGCAGGCGTCTGCGGTCCCTAACTTCATATTACATCAGATCCACTAGCTTACCCGTACTGTCACTTAATTATGCCACATTTGGGCTACCAATACAGACCAGCTGCCATGCTCGTCAGGAACCAATGAAGCATTAAAACCATAATCATATTAGAATTTAAATTATGAAATATGGCAGGCGCATCGCCCAATTCATCAGCCACGGAATATGTTCCCAGCTCCCGTGCTTGGGTTCAACGTCCTTTGAAGCAACAAACGCAATGGAGAAGAGTATGGAATAATAACAAGCATGAAAGAGCACCTTTACATAGTGTGGAACACGTGGCTGCTTTCAGTTCCTGAACGCCTTGCCAGACACCCACGCATAAAAAAGGCCGTAACATTTCTACCATCCGCTCGTTTGCTGAGAAATGTTAATTAGCGCAAACCTACCGAGTTAATGTAAATATAAATTAAATTTGCTAAAAGATGTGTTATAATATGATTATTTTTAAAGGAAACACGATATAGACACAAACCCATTTGGTCATATAAAAAAAAATTAAGTGGTTCACATTAAATGGTTCTCAAGGAACGGGATGCATAAATCAAACATTTTTGCAAGATTTTTAACAAATTAGGATAGGATAAAAATTCTCACTCAGTTGGCAGAAAATGCATCGCGTTTCTATTATTTCACATCTCATCAGAAGTACTACTCCAGGAGGTTAAAACGTGAAGCTGACAAGGTGACTAGTGACGATGAGGTGACTACACAGCTCGTGTAGTTAAGTAATGTGCAACGACCGGTCCAGAAGTGGCGGAGGTGCTTACTCACTATTCAGTACCTAGCACAATTCTACCACATCACGCTACTGTACTGAAATTCTCAACACAATGAGCTTAAATGAGCCGTTTCATCTTTTAATTCCTAGATGCAGAACCATAGAATCTTCGAGCAATATAAAAAAAATAGCGGCACTGTATATTGAAAATGGAACAACACCATTTGCAGCGGCGCTGCGATTTTCATAACTAATACGAGATCACGTGATTTACATCAGCCTATTGGATGGTAGTAAATCCGGAACGTGGATGCTGTGTTTAGAATATGGGCAACGCCATCGAAATGGCGAACAGGCGTCTTTAACAATGATGTCAATTAATAAATTGATTCTTTTTCATTTAAGGCCGGAGATCAGCAATCTAGTGATGTTAAATTTTTCACGGACAAAGTTTACGATCGGGTAGGCCTACATCATAATTACTGTATGGTCAGAGATAGTTTGAAGTGCTTATCCTTGAAAGGGTAAACAAGATTATTTATACTTGAATATTACAGCAATATGCCTTTTCACTTATCTCCTAAAATAAACTTTCCTTAGTTCACGCTAAAAATCGTTTATATTTATGGTACATGCTAAAAAAAACCTTAAATTTGACTTTAAGAAGCTTCCTTGGTTCCCTCACTGTGCGGTGCTCTGCTGACTCCAGCAGGATCTATCGCACCTAGGCTATCCGTCACAATCGTGTGAACATCGGAACAAGTCGGATGTATTGCCTTTTGCCAGTATTACCATGACATCTCAAAGTAAACCTTCGACAAATCTCTCACCTCTACAAATGAAAAATCTGTGCACTGAAAGACACCAGACGATAAGACACTCATTTGTTTTGTAGACAATCTAAGCTTGTTTATCCTTACTGCTAACTGAGTTAAAATTCATATTATGCACAAGGTAAAAACTCAATTGTAGGGATGCTTCCGACACTAGTAGGCCTCGAATTCAAGTATTAGTCAAGTTAGTCGCTTGCGTCTCCAAGTTCCCTGTACACTGATCCCCAACCGATACTTGATGAAGGAAGATGATCCTAACCTAAACACTACGGTGCAAAAACCGCTTCCCGAATTCCCTCGTGAGCCCATCATACTGCCGATTCCCTCTACTCCTCAACTTCCTGTTGACCTGGGAATCCCCACTAATGTTCAAAAATGTGATTAGTATTTCCCTTGTCGTAAACTGGTCGTACGGAAATTTTCAGCGAACTTGGTGCTTTAAAAATTTCCCACCACAGTTCATGGAACAAACGATCAACTACCACTCCACAATGGCGGCCGGAAGTCCGATTCGCCGATTCTCTAATCTATGGATTCGCCTAGGCAAGAATGCACTGTTCATGACATTTCGCCTTCGGGTTCCTCCACTTCTTTGTTTTTTCACACCACTCTGCAGACAATACATGCTTCAAATGTACCCTTGGTGACTGTGCCAACCAATGTGAGAAAAATTGTGCTACGAACAAGGTCGATTCATCACTTCGGCCACAACGTCTTCTAGTGCTACTTCTTCCGCCGCAGTCAAACGTACGCATGAATTCGTTTCTAGATTGATTACGATTTTCAATAAAGGCGAAACCTACCACGAAGACACATCCAAGTGTAGTCATATCAAATGATGAAACTCGTGACCAGAAATTTTAAATTATAGTTGTTAATGTAGACAAGCAACAGGCCGAAGTGTCAGTCAGATCAATGGTGGTTGCTAATTCGCGTCAACAGAACACTGCTACTTCTGTGCGTCCTGACTGACCGGTGTTTTTGGACGTAGCTTATCCAGGTAGTGAAGTCTGAGTAGGGCACATCGAAGGATCGGGTGTAGTTTACTCTGGTAGCAAAACACGATCTGCACGTGCCACAGCTGAAAAACTAATTTACATAGTTTTTCTACTCAAAATCCCCACTAGTCTCATTACCCCCATTTCAGTCGGCATGCTACAGCAGTGGAGGACATGTCGTCCACTGGAAAAGTGGATTACACTTTATCACATTCTGAAATAGTTGAAATGTCTTATCATATGCTTCTGATTCAGTTAATCACCAGACAGCGTGACATGTCTTATTGCCATGTCGCCGTTTCACTCACTTGCCATATCACCTATCCGACCAATTACCCTATTGCCTTATCACCTTACCATCTTACCGCCGTACTGCCCTATTACCTTACCGCCGTATTGCCTTATCGCCTTATCGCTGCATTGCTGAATCACCCTCTCGCCCATTCGCGGAATTTTTGCACCCTTGTTGCTCAGTTACACACATCATGGGACATCGCCACATTCCCGTGCCTTTTGGGACCCTTGGTCACAAGTCGAGAGCCCCAACTCATATCCTTTTTGGTTCTCTTGGTGTGTTTTTCAGAAAAAACACTGCATTTTTCGACTGTATTTGGGCAAGATTAGTCCGATACATGGATGAAGTTTTTCAGAAAATGTGAGTAGGTTGCTGCAATTGTTTTGGTGTTTATTCTTCCCAGTTCGGTTTGGTGAATAGGCCCGTTTGTGGCTTGGCCCGAATGTCCGTAGGACGTTATTAATCTGGTGTGGAACTGGTTTTTCCATTTTAACGATTTATCCATTAGAAATAAATATACCGTACACACAATAATGCATTTGGGCTGCAGCATTGGACATTTAGGTGTATGGGTTGCCTACCTAATGGCCGCAATCAATTATTTTCTCAACCCTCAGCTAACCCATAACCGCCTACATACGAACGTACGCCTTCAACGTATAACAGCGAAAAACTAATTCCCAGCGCGAGCATTGTGAGGGGTCCCCGGGGACCCCGAGCAAAGCGGGCAGTCACAGCCCAGTGGTCAGCGTCGTGGGCTCCAAAGAGAATGCCGGTTCGAATCCGAGAACCGACCCAAGTACCATATGGACTCTAAAAAAAAGGGCCTGAAAGTTCTTTCAGGCGGTTATGCGTTAATAAACAAGTTCCATGCTGCACACCTAAACTTAGCGCAGGCATTTAACTCATATTCTACTACTGTAACTGGGTATTTTGTGTGTCTACTGACCGTAGACTATTTCAAAATTTTCAAGCAGCTCATTGTAAAAGCTATGTTGAGCTATGCGACATGCCGCATATTTGTATTCTCTTGACAATAAACCAACACAGAACTTTAATTTAGTCTAATTTAGTGTAGTGATGGGTTTTTAGTATTTTTTAAACAAATGTTTTGGTACCCTGTGGTGTCGGAAGCAAACTGCTTGTATAGATAAATCAACTTAACTCTCCGAGTCATGGAGTTCATAAAAAGGGTCAGCTCCAAAAAGGGCGAAAAGGTAAGTCCCTATGCGCATTGGAACTTTGCGGGAACGGTAAGCTTGAACCCTTCTAGCTGTTTTAGAAGGAGAAATAAGTCTAGTCGCAAGGGGGGGGGGGGGGGAGGAGGTAGCACCGAGATACGATCCAGAGTACATCAAAATGTATGGCATAGCCATTGACGGATACTGGAAGGCAGGGACTTTGCTCGAATTTTTTTTGTCAGCCACTAACCACATTAACTTCTTTGTGTAACTATGTTGAGTTCTGCCACCAGTCAGCTGTGATGGCCGCCATACAATTATGGTGGCACCACTATCAATTTCATTATTGATGCGCACAGGCTCGGACTTGCCATTGTGCCAATGGCACAGGAGCCCTTAGGCTACCACACTTTCGACGCCCCTTTGCTATTTTTTTCTCCTCCCCGCCAAGAAAAATGAATGGTTTTTGATTCCCTGTCTGTTGATAACCTTTCCTTTCAGGCAATAATTCCCTTCTCTCTTCTTCCTCCCGTCCTTTACTTACGTTTTTACTGCATTTTTTAAACTCGCTCCCCTCTCCCCAACCCACTCCAAAATTTGAAAAAACTAGCATTGCTTGAAATATAAAATGTGTATTGAAGAATGTACTCCGAAGCCAGAAATACCGACAGAATATGAAAATCAGTAAAGCTTCATGAGCTCGACCCCCGAAATTTGCTTCTGCTTGGGGAGATTAGAGCGCTTCCCCAAACCCTTTGACGGTTGGAGGCACTATCACTTAAAGTTTCCTGTAAAACGCATGGCGCCCCTCTCCAGTTACTTCGGTGAATGGCACAGGTGCCCTTTCCTACCCAGTCCTACTGGGGATGCGCTGCATGTTCTATCAGTTAGGAACGTAAGTAATTAGTGCAACTCAAACCAGTTCACCTACCTGGAACCCTCCCTACCCAACACTCTTTACTGTTTAATACATCAATAATAAATAGTCGTTTTTCTTTTTACTGCCTATTTTATAAAATCTACCAAAACATTCACCGATAGACTTGCTTTTTCCACTCTCTACTCAATATTATAGGTAGGCAGGCCATGTTAGCAACCTAAAATGTAGTTGGGGGCCATCCATATATATTATGTCACGCTTTTTGGCCCATTTTGAAAAAACCCTCCCACCCCTTTGTCACAAATGTCACCTAATTTAAAACATCTCCATAATAATTATGTGACTTATGTCACATTTCTGCAGTCACCCCCCCCCCCCGACCCCCCAATACAAATACTTTATGTTTGCTTATACTTACACTATCTGTATTTTGTCAAATGTCTTGAATCCAGGGATATAAATCTGGAGTTTTGTCTGTGTGTATAAATGGAATGGCATCTGAACAATTGTTTTGCTAAATAATATGCCAAAAAATTAGGTGATGTGAACGCCAAATGTGATGCAAGATATAAAAATGTCACATCACTTACTTTCAAAAATCCGATTCCATGTTTACGTCTTGAATGTTAAATTTCAAAGGAAAGGATGTTCGCCATTCCAATATCCTTGCAAATTTTCGACAGTCTGGTATTTCTGAAGTTGGAGGGGCTCAGAACGACTGTCTTCTTCTGGCTACCAGATCACAGCTCACTTCGTCATGATTGTTCGTCTGTCATTTGAAAAATGTGACGCATATGGCCCCGCAGACAAACAATCACGACAAAGTGAGCGGTGATGTGGTAGCCTGAAGAAGACAGTCATTCTGAGCCCCTCCAACTCCAGAAATACCAGACTATCGAAAATGTGCAAGGATATTGGAATGGTGAACATCCTTTCCTTTGAAATCTAAGCGTACAAAACGTAAACATGATGCAAGATTGTGATGTTACGTTTTGAAACCCCCCCCGTGTCATGATTATCACAATAAACCACCCCCCAATAGGTGACATAATACATGGACAGCCCCTCGATGTTTTTTTCTAGGAACATTACGAAAAATGCTATGAAACTACTTTCACTCAGCTCAGCCATTAAGTTACCTGGTCTTAGCTAACTGGAGTACAGCCATCAATCGTTCAAAGTAACTGTTCGAGACAGCTTCAATTATCATTTTACAAATATCGAAACAACAAAAAAATAAAACTTATTAGCAATACTCACAACTTTGTTGTTCTCTGTCCTCACTTCAATGTCTTTGTCCTCATTTACTGTGAGTAACTTGACTGCGGATTGGTCTTCGCAAGCCTCTTTGGTTTTGCTGGGGCTTGTCGTCCTTCGGAACAGATTGAACCTAGGCACAAAGGTTAAACAACATCACAATGTCCATTCTTAATTCACAACAATCCCCTTGACTATTTAATGATAAATAAGTATTATTAATCCTTTAGTAAAAATTACAGATTGGGATTACATGGAGTTGAGTCTAGAAAGAATATTTTTTTTTCAGTTACCGGTACCTGATCATGAAGATGTTAGAAACTACAGTATACTATATTTAGAATACTCGTAAGTTCAAAAGGTCATGCCATCCCAGTCTAAAGTAATTTTCAAAATATTTGCTTAAAGTGCTAAAATATGTGTTAGATATGCATAAATTTTTTTCATAATTTTTAAATTATGAAAAATTATATTTCTTACACAAAATAAGTCCTTTAAGTCACTATTTTTTTTAAATTATGTGATTTACAATTGCAAGACATGCACTTGTAGGCAAGGCTACATTGTTGAAGCCATTTCATAATAATGATATAGTGAAATTATGTAACAATACTGTAAGCAGTAATAATTTTGATTTGTGTATTACAAGTCCCTTCCTGTTAACCGTTGCTTTGTTGCATTTCAGTGCTAAACTTGACAACGAGTTATTAACCCTTTAAGTGCGGGCGACGAGTATACTCGTCAAAAACACAAGCACAGCTTTGAGTCCCAAAAACAGAGTCCAAAGTATGCACGAGATGACCAACAATGGAGAAACAACGACACTACTAGGTTCCCTTAACAAGCCGACTCTAAGAGACGGCCGTGGCCGAGTTGGTAGAGGCGTGTGCCTGAAGTTAAAGAGCTCCTCCAGGTTGCTAGTACGAGTTCCGTCCAGGTTACCCCTACTTTTGTGGAGATAGAAAATTAATTCAGCAGTTAAAGGGTTAAACATGCACACTCAGCTTTTATGGTTTAACATGAAACCTAAACAACTCGTCTGCCTAAAGTTGGCTGCGTATAATAAAACAAAATTCAAGCATTCGAGTACCAAAATTGTAGACATACTAGTCCTTAGCAGTTTGCAGAGCGGATGCTGGCACTTTGTTTGCATGACTGATCTTTTTGAACAAACCACTAGCTCCTGAGAAAGTAGGGCCAGATACAAAAATAAGGAACACGTTTTCACTGTACTAGGTTGGGAAACGGATGATGCAAAACACCAGATACTAAAGGTGACACCATACATTGACACAGCACCACCAGCGGATTGTTGCGTATGGTCCTACTTTAGGCCTACAAACTATAGCACATACTATGTGTTTTACTTTAGACGGCTACTGCATTGAATCACCAAAGCAAATTAATGACAGTTTCTGCTTAAACTTCCAAATGAGTGTGAGTGGATGGGGCTGTGAAAATAACAGCGATTTTTACTATCTTGGAGTAGGATAATGCCATGGTTTTTATACTATATCCAACAGGCAATTTATCATGATGAAATAGATTCACATCTGTACAGTTTAGGTTTTAAACTGCACATGAGCATCGCGTCATACCAGCTGCTACAAATAAATGCAACACACAGCTGTCTTAGCAATTCTTCAGATTATTTTGAGTAATAATAACTGATGTGCAAAGCAGGATCAAACTTAAAGCAAAAAAATTGTTGTCACAATTTACAGGAATTGCAGCCAAAGAATAAAATTATATGTTGCCCACAAGAGTATAAACGGGACAAAAAGCCAAATAGACTCAATTAAATGGGTTAAATAAAAATAATGCAAAACCTATTTATGTTGCCTTTTGGACTTAAATGTCAGACTGCCTGAGCGGGGAATCAAACCCAATCGAACCCGCTTTAGTCTGATATTTAGGTCCAAAAGGCAACGTAAATAGGTTTGCATCCGTATTGATGTAACCCTTATCGAGCTTATATAATTTTGTTCTGTGGCTGCAATTCCTGTAATTCGTGACAACAAATTTGTTAATTTTAAACTAACCTGAATGTGTTAGGCCAAACACTTTGCACGATTACTTAAATCGTTCTTATTCTCTTGACTCCTTATGTTGCCTTCACTTTTTTTACGTTAGACTTTTACATAAAAAAAAGTGGAACAAGATAAGTAGTTAAGAGAGTAAGAACGATTTAAGTAATCGTGCAAAGTGTTAGACCTAACGCATTCAGGTTAGTTTAAAATCAACAAATTTCAAAATAAAAACATCACATTGAGTTAAAAATTGTGTGTTTCATCAATGATTCGACAGTAAAGCACCTGTTAAACAACAGGTAAACAATTCTGGCATTAATAAAAATGGGTCGGCGATTGACGTTCGCAATTAAAGCAAATTGTTTGGGCTACCCGTGTGCACTGCACGAGTGCCCGAAGCGGAGTGAAGGCAATGGCCGCTATATCATATTGATATAGACAGTGCCGCCAGCGCTCCAAGTGGGGGATGAGCTAACCTCATCTTACTGCGATTTAAAATGTTGATTGGGTTTTTAATTCGGCCATTTAAAGCAAAATCGAAGCGATTTAGCACGTACTGAAGGTTGGAATGCAAATAGTACGAAACGTTATTAGCGTGTTATGGTTGCAACCTAGAATGTTCAAAGACTTGGCTAACACTGCAAAAGTATTACTGCTTACAATAATCGAACATATGAGCAATGATGAATCAGATGAAGAAGATAAAATTGTTATGAACAATGATTTTCAGTGCAATTGAATAGTGCTAATGAACAACTATCACAAAATGTTTCAATATTGTGTATCACAAGAGCAGGGGAGGGCAATTAATTCACACTTACACAGAGTTATTTCATAATTCATAGGGTGAATAGGGCAGCAAAGAACGTGTTGGAAACAAATGCGCTACAGTTTGCAGAAGTAATCCGCTAACAGGCTAAAAATGTTTTTTTTTTTTTAATCAGTTAATCACTACGTAACTTGATAAATAAATACAGATGCAAACCTATTTCTGCTGTATTTGAACTTAAATGTCACACTGCTTAAACAAGAGTTGAACGCTTGGCCTTTCAGACTAAGTCCAATAGGCATCGGAAATATGTTTACATCCATATTTGCTTGTCACTAATCGAGTCCATTTCGCTTTCTGTCCTGCAAGTACACAGCTTGATTTCCAAGATAAGTTACATTGAAATCTGATTGGCTGTGTACTGCATTATAAGCTTTTAGCTATACGTCTTTCGTAAACCTATCCCAGTAGAAATTTAAATGGTAGCGATTAACACCTGTTAGTAGCTTGTACAAGTATTTTGTTTACAGACTGTCAGTAAGCTACTGTAAATGATGGTATTCCGTTGTATTAATTACTGAAGTTCCAACACAGATCCAATAAACTTTAAGGGGGGAAAAATGTATAACCAAATTGCCAATGAACTTGTTTACTTAAAACGTTTGATTAGTTTTTCACGTAGGATGATGGGGAAGTCGAGAATTCTTGGTAGAAGCATGGACTGACCACATACATGGATAGTCCACATACAGTCACTTTATTAAAAATTAACGTAATATTTCTGCCATTGTGTGGGGCCACGTTTTCAGGCAAATACTGTAAGAAAAAGCTTACTTTTTTTATTACATCTGTCTCTTGAATGGTAAGCCCTCGTGCCCTACACCACAAAGTAAGTGAGGACGTTCGGAAAGAAAGAAATGATTTCCATGGTTATAAATTATTAACTATTGGAGTAAATGTGGACTACACAAAGTAACGCTAACGTTTCAATGTAAAAAAAAAACAAACTTTTTTTTAGTTGATAAGCTACTTTGGATTTTTACTGCGGCACTAAATCAAAGAGTATAAAACAGAACGAACGTTCAAAGATAAATAAGTAGTAGTACCGTGCATTTCATTTCCTCCCAGTGCTAAAGCAGTTTGCTAAATGGTTGTTTCTTTTCCGTACAATTTAGCTGCAATTTGCGGTCCTGCATCCAGCGAATGCGTCTCTTTTCCTCATTTCGTGCAGCGCTAAATGCAGCCATGCAGTAACAAAAAAGGTGCTAGCTCTGCTGCGGAAACAAGATGGCTGCTACTCATCGATAAAAAAAATGTGATCATCTACAGCAAAACTGGCCGTGTTTTTATAGTTACGGAGGATTTAAGTGAAACCACAAAATTACAGGTAGGTAAAGCAATAAAATACATAACCATCATATTCTGTTGATTCATTTCGATTGCCAATAAAACTTTCACGATAACTTTTTTTCAGCGAGTTGAACGATTACGGCAATCGGACGGAGATGGCAGCGTCCATTTTTTTGGCGGACCGTTTGATAACTCTGTGTACACTAATCTTCCAGGGGCCATTTCTTTTGGTCATCCAGCGCTAGTGACGTTTGCATGACATAGACATTTGCTGCTCCACTGCTGAAGAAAAAGAAATGCACGGGTACAGTGGAATCTGGCAATGAGCTAATGTTCTTCAGCATGTAGGATGCGCCAGAATACTCCACATTAACATGCCTTAAAAGATGCAATTTTTCTATTGTATTAAGTCTTTTATATCAAGCTAAAAGAGATAAAATACATTGCTAGCAACAAAATGTCCAATTCGACTTGCACTCATATTCCCGGAGAGTTAGATATTCGATCACCACAATATTCAGCGAATTTTTGACAGCTTTAGTTAGTCGATGGTATACCTGCTGCTCGTGTCTTCATCAGGCACTAAGGTTTAGTCTGTTCTCTGTTTACTACTAGCTCGTCGGTTTTTTTTTTGTTTTGAAAATTAGTGCTTGCCGTTTTGGTGCTTGAAATATTTTTCTCATCAAGTCAAGCTTCTGGGAAACTCCTGAGAAACTGGATGAAATTTCTGAGAAAACTTCATCCAGTCATTTTATGGACTTCTCTAAAATCAAAGATGCCTTTAAATCTTAAACTTATTGTACGGTTGAATCCTACAAAA
Organism: Lithobius niger; assembly: GCA_023313725.1. Taxonomy (NCBI): domain Eukaryota; kingdom Metazoa; phylum Arthropoda; class Chilopoda; order Lithobiomorpha; family Lithobiidae; genus Lithobius; species Lithobius niger. Next base: position 2,373 of record JAHWFP010047633.1, on the reverse strand, counting down.
ACAATCTTGTAATATGTTGTAGTGTGAGGCCTAAACAAACTGTATCGAGCAGCGTTCTCCTGCCCTATTCCCCTATAAAGCCTGAGTTAATAATTTAAAACAATTTAAAATAATTGCATAATGCAGCACTGCAGCAGCAATATTGTCAATTTTTTTTTATCATTTACCAAGAAAAGAGCAGCAAACACGTACACAGTATAGTAGAAATGTAACTTTTAAGTCACGATTCACATTTACAAAGACTTGCGCAAACTATCACATTGGGCAACACATCCCACGGACAAAAGTTCATACTTGCAACCAACAATCAACAGACACTGCCAAACTCAACATAATGTGTATATGCAGAATGTAGATAATTTTTTAACGTAGGTGTACAAAATTATAAAAAAAAATATAAGTAAAATAAAACATGAGTGACGTGATGGAACTTAGTCATGTCGCAAAACAATTCAAATGGCAACAACAGTGATCTCACACTTGAACATCAAGTGCAACTGGCTTTAAGAACTTGCAGTAAAAATTTTATCAATAGTGTTGTAGATTTTCAAATTCTTCCTGGCAACTTAAAATAAATATTTCGGGAAATCTGATATCGCGGTGCTTTTCTTTGGTATATCCTGAAACATGCTATGTTTATTTTCAAACCGCAACAAATAAAAATAAAATGTTTGACAATAGTGCTAAATATCTTTGTATGTTTGTGTAAAAGAATCCAATTAGATTCCAAGAAAAATTCCCTGTTTGGACACCATTTCTAAAGCTAAAGCTAGTTTAGAAAACAGTTTTCCTTTAGAATACCAGGTATTCTCTCAAGAACACCTGGTATTCTAAAGAAAAACTGTTTTCTAAACTAGCGTTATGTTATCTTTACAACTTGTGTCCAAACAGGGAATCTTTACCGGAATCTAACAGGGTTCTTTTACATAAATATTTTTAGCACTCGTCAAGCACTTTACTTTCAGTCCAAAGTGTTATTCGGGCCCAGGATAAACTCAGTCAAAAGACCCCACCCAGAGGTTCCATGGCAATATCAAAAAGAATACAACATTGATCAAAGGCAAGAATTTACACATGCGACACGCACTCAGTTTGCTTCCTCCCTCTCACCATATCAGCCCTAAACGCCGCCTCACTAACACAACACGCAGCATGGTCCGGAAGAGCATTCCACTCCCGAACAGAGCGTGGAAAGAAGGAATGATGAAAATAGTCTCTTTTACATTGATAGAGCCCATTCTTTGCAGCATGGTCATTTTCCCCCAAAAAATGAGGTGCCAAAATAAACTTATTCTCATCCAGAACCGTGAGGCCCTTCCTAATCTTGTAGTAGAGAAACAGTCTGTGCTCCCTCCTGCGTGTCTCCAAGGATGTCTTCAAGGATTATCACAATCACAATGATTTAATCCGCATCTCAATAGAGTACAATAAAACCTCCTGATCTTAGATCAAGAGGTAGGCTAATTCCAGAATGAAAAGATGTTGCTGAGATGAAACATAGAAGCCAATTACAAAGATGCGTCCCTGCAACAATGGCTTGGGAGGAAAAGATGACAGTAAAAGTCAGGTGTGCAAACTGGGGAAGGACAAAACTGAGAGAAGGGTAAGAAAGCAATACGGAGAGCAACTTAGACCATTTTTATGCTATCTTCAGAATGAAACCACTCAATGAGTGAAGAACTTGACGATTCCTGCTGAACAAAAATATAGTTTCAGCAACTCTACAGTTCAATTCAGTAGGGGCAACTGCAGTTAACTTTAAAAAAAAAGCGAACAAGAAATATCGTTCTTTGTCCATCTACATTTGATTGGGAGTAGTAAGTGAGAATGTTCACACACAAAAGTTCAGGTAATTGTGCTGCCCAATTCCTACTCAATCAAGACTTTCAAAAAGGCTAAAATATACAAAACTAGGAAACATGTAACTGATTTGGGCACTAGAACCACACTTTGGCACGAAAAGTTTAGTTGTTGGAGAGTCTTTGGAGTACCAAATTGAATGAGGTTATTAATTGTCAGAAGCATCTGGTCTTTTGCAGTTGGATTAGTAGTTTACGAAGACAATTTCACGCTCAAATTCAAATACATCAAATCCCGAATATGCGAATCTGCGAATTTTCGACAGGCTGCTGACAAAGGATGGAAAAATTAGTCCGTCTGTCTCCTTCAGACTAATTTTTCCATCCTTAGTCAGCAGCCTGTCAAAAATTCGCAGATTCGCATACAGTATTCGGAATTTGATGTTTTTGAATTTGAGCGTGAAATTGTCTTCGTAAATTGTTTCGAACATTCAAAGTAAGATGGTTCGTTTATTCAATGGATTAGTAGTATCATCCATGCAACAGATTCTCCGATGCACAAGTGGAGGTACAG
>JAHWFP010047632.1:0-14842 GCA_023313725.1 Lithobius niger | reverse complement strand
TGTGACGGAGAAAGTTGGCCCTGGCGGGACGCGAGCCAGTTATCCCCGATTTGGGAGAGCGATGTCTCATTCAACAGGAACGTTGGAGATGAGAGGCGTTAACACAGGTACTGGGCAAGTGGTGACGATGACGCTGAGAAACTTGGGCAGAATGTCGCCAAGGAAGATGGGGGGGGGGGGTCCGAGCAGGGCAGAATTAGAGCAGTCGGAATGACGTGGACGTCAGAGTCAGCAGTTGATGTCAGACTCGGGCGACAAGTGGATGTCGGCCATGCAACAGGATGCAGGGCGAGTGTCGTCAGCCAGGGTGAGTGGTCCATAGGGAGAGGGCTTGTAGCCGACGGGACGACAAGGACGACGAGGGTTTGTCGCCCTTATCTGGCTCGGAGAGCGAGGAGATGATGCGACATGGACTTGGCGGCCATTGATGTAAGTTGTAGCGTCAGGAGTATGCGAAGTGACGTCGGGGACGACAAGGGGTAGTCGTCTGAGAAAGGATTCGGACGACCAGCAGACGTGCGAGGGGGCGACAATCATTGAGGTGGTCCGTAGCGAGGAAGACATGCCGTCGACAGGACACGGCGGACGACAGGTGGTTGTCGTCAGCGGAAGATTCGGGTGAACAGCCATTGAACAACCGGACGTAAGTCGGGAGGCAACGAACGGAAGGCCGAGCGAAGGAACGACAGGAGAGTTGGACAGAAGAAGTGTTGTAAGGACAGTCGTGCAGGGTTATGAAGAGGGCCGCAAGAGTGCATGAAAAGGAATATCGGTTCGGGTGTGGAACGATCCCAGGAAACAACGGGAGGAAGCCACGACGACTTCATTTCCCACGATGAGAATCCTTGGCCGAAAGGGGGCCTACAGGCAGACGAAGCAGAGATGAGAAAGAGAAAGAGATGACAAGCTCTGGCAGCTTCCACTCTTATAGGGAGAATCGTGCATGAGCAGTTGGGTGTCTGAGGCGGCCGTCGGTTTCTTGAAATCTCAAGGCAAGGCAGCATCGTTGAGACAACAATGCAAAAATTGACAGGTACTGTACTTTTGCAGCAGAAAGACATTACTTACGTACGGAGGAAAATACGCAATATTCCAGACAGGCAAGAACGATATAACAATTTTTGGCGAATTTTCGATAGTCAATTTGCTGTTGATGGAGAAACCTAGCCGACTATTATCTTCAGGCACGTAATAAAACTCAAAGCATAAAGAAGGCAGTCCGGTACGGTTTCTTCGACAGTTTTGAGAAGCACTCCGAGCGACAGAGACGGGTCGTCGGTTGTGTCGTCTGGGAAATGAATTCTCCTTTCAGCCGTTGGAGGGGGGAGCGGCAAGTGTCGTCAGGTGGCCCAACAGTGATGTGTTGCACGTTCTCCGTTTCTTGAGGGCACCCGGTGGATAGGTGTGTGACGCGTTTGTGTCCTTCGTGGCTGGATGTCGAAGCGACCCAGTCTTGAGTAAGACGTTACGGACCGAGGACGTACATGATGGTGGAGGCATCGGGTTGTCCTGTAGCTTAATGACGGTGTCATGGACGATGTTCCGGGAGAACAAGGAAGAATTGTGGGCCGGAGAGCGGGAGGTAGCCGTAGCGCGACGGTAGATCCTCTTGGCTTCATGGTAATTGTCTTTAAATGGAAAGTTTTAAATCATTCCGTAGGGACAACAGATCCAAGGGGGCAGCGGCTGGTGTGCATTGGAGAGGAGAGTCTGAAGAGACATTTCCACGTACGACAACGGAGGGTGTCGTTGGGAGGGTTGGGCCGACGACAGCGAGATCAAGGGCGGAGGCCCAGCGATTGCCAAGGGCGAAGTGAGTAAGAGCGTGAGGGAGAGCAGCCGATGAAGCGGAAGCTTTGGAAGCGGCGGCCATCTTCGGCGATGAATCCAAATTCCGTACGACAGGCGGGGAACCACGGAGCGAGGTGGCGTGGAGACACCACTGGAGGAAAATGAATGCCGAAAGTGTCCACGCTCTCGCTTTTATAAGGGAGGACTGCGCCGTGCATGCACAGTGGGATATGCAAGCAGGCATCTGCGCACCGGAAGACACCTCCAGGGGAACATCACATTCGAGGAATGTAATGCAAAAATTATCAGGTTAATATGTTTTGGCAATAAAGAAACTCATTTTGAAAATGTTGATTTTCCGTTAGTAGTAGTTTGTTTTTTCATTACAACGGCCAATTTTATGTTTGGCTTTGCGACGACTTACTACAGTACGCTGACACGGCCCCTAGACGACTTGCTGACACTGGTCGATGAAGAGACTTCTTTTGTTTATTATCACTGTGATTTCCCTGCTTTCCGGTGATTCCAATTGTTTCAGAAGGATTTCTAATTTTCTTTTTAATTGTTCCTTCATCAGTCTTTCGTGTAAGTCATTTTCATGTAGCAACATTGCATTAGAGAACGACTTAGACGGCCTAGTCATACGAAAACGCTCCATTTGTGACAGAATTTTTGGAGCAAAGGATCGTTTGCTCTTTTTCTTTTCCTTTTTGCATTCACCATTGCTTTTCCATCATACTTTTGTTCCATAAAAAATTGTAACTCGAGACTTAAAAGGGAAAAATTTTCATTCAGGCTTTATTCGTAAAGGTGAGCAGGAGAGTTGTTGAAATATAATATCAATCCTTTCCATCAAAATCAACTATCTTCCTTTTCGGCGAAATGTCATCTGCTCTTTGGTATCAATTTAAAAACACCATAACGACTGTATTTACTTTGAGAGGCAAATTCACAATTACGGTGGTTTTCCATAGTATAACGCTCAATCTCAAAAATGCAACACTAGAATACTTTTGTAAGTTCTAGTATTGCATTTTTGAGTTCTTTAGAATAAAGGATTGTTATTTCTATCTTTCTCTTTCATAGCGTTCGTCATCAGAATTATCCCAAAGGGCAGATTCAGTCAAAAGTTGTATTCTTCTCAGTGAAATCGCTCGTTAGAATGACGTTTCGGTGAATCCATTTGGTGACGTTCGTCATGCTTTTCCGTTTGTTTATAAGTGACTCTACAATTTGGTGATACGGCTACACGGCTATTAAGTAGTTTGACAAATCGGCTAAATGGCGACTGGACACACAGATGTTTGACATTTAGACAAAATGGCGATTCGGTGACATGATGACACCTCGTTAGGGGGAATCGGCTTACCGGCGTTTCGGCCATTTGTCTTTTTGGAGACAAAGCGATTAAGTAACAGAAATATTCGGCAATTTGACGACTCATCGACTTTCATCAGTTTAGCCTGGTCATCAAGTTCCCCTTATTGATAAGTTGATTCAGCTCGTTGCAACTTATCACATTTTTCTTTGCAACTCTTTCTTTTGAAGTTGTGTCATTTTTGTCATTCTTCCCAACATTTTTTTATTGACATTTTCATAGTAAGAAATTGTTTTGGGAGAGATTTTCCTACTACAGATTTTCCTTCCTTCTTCTTATAATAAGGGAGGAGAGGATATACATAGACCTACGGTAGGTCTTACCTACCTTCAAGGAGTAACTGACAAGGTCCAGAAAATACTCGGAGATAACGGCTTTGACTCCTATTTAAAAAAAGGAGATGCCTCAAAGAATTGCTCCTGCCGAAAGCATTGCATAAAGAAGAAATCCGAGGAGGATGAGGAAAAACTGCAAAAAATAGTAAACACGAGAGAAGGAGTGTATCGTGTACCATGTGCTGACTGCGATGCCGTCTATATTGGTGAGACACATAAGGGCATAAAGGCACGAGTAAAACAACATATGAGTGATACCAGGAACCAGAAAGATACAAACGGCATCGAGTACACCAGATGGACACTTCACACCGCATCCATTGGGAAGGAACTGAAACGTTGCTCATTTCAAACTTGAGCAGAGACTCGCACCTGAGAGGCCTCGAATCCCTGCCTATTCAACACCACGTCCAAGAGAAGGCTGTACTGATGAATATCCAGGGACCGTCTAACCCTTCAATCCAGTTCCTTTTGGATGCTGGTTTCACAGTGCGTCTAAGAAAAAAGTGAAATAACGGCCTTCAAAATAACGGAGGAAGTGCATGAGCGTCGCGCGCCTACCTTGTATATACCTTGTAAATATTGGAGGCCAAGTTAACGCCAATTTCGAATATAATGGACTGTAAATAGGTGGTGGTGTTTGGAGTTTTTGTTACGTGCCTGAAGATGATAGTCAGCTAGGTTTTTATCCGTCTGCAGAAAATTTACTATCGAAAATTCGCCAGGAATTGTTTAATCGTTCTTGCCTGTCTGGAATATTGAGTATTTTCCTCCATACACTTTTCCTTTCTACTTTGAGTGTTTTATTATTTTTTAAAGTCATTCTTGGTGTTTGCACTTGTTTACTTTTTTCACATTATCACTTTCTTTGTTTTTCGTTTTTTCACTTTCTTTTTGACTCTTTATCTTCTCTTGTTGATTGGATATACGTTTAACCGATCTATCTTTATTTTCACGTTGATTATCGGTCGGAGTATAATGCGAGCTTTGCATGTAGAAGATTGCGAGTGTTTGTCCTGGCTCAGCATTCCTGAAGATCCCTCTTTGCTGGTGCTGGGACGATTCGGTTTCACGTCAACGGATGGTGCTGTCAGCAGTGTTGCAGAGCCTTGATCAGTTTTCGTGTTTTCGCTGGCAAGAGAAGTCGTGAAAGCGAATAACTTTTCGTTACAAGTTCGGGAAGAAATACGCACAATTTCAAAATCAAAGAATATAATTTTGGGGAGATGAGGTCCAAAGGAGGGAGAGCAACCGTAAAACAGCATATGGCGGACACACGTAATGAAGCAAAAGATAACAGCATAGCTACCCATCACATGGAAACAAATCCAGAAATAGGATGGAAGAGGACGCCCACACTGCTGAAGTAAAGTTCTCCATTTGATCGTCACCTAAGAGGCCTAGAATCGCTCCATTCGGCAGCATTTGAGATGTAAAGTAAGGATCGGCTGATATGACTTTTTACCGATACGATGCGATACCGATGAAAGGTAAACCGATCCGATCCGATACAATACGATACGATACCATGTCGATACCGATAATAATATAAAATCGCGGCTAAAAGTTTAAATTACATACAAAAAATGCAACTTCGGTTTCTGTTTTCGTGTGGGTTCCAACTGTTGAGATTATTCAAAAAGTTTTGTACATCAATAACAGCATTTTTACTCTTATTCCTACATATGGTTTCAGTAAAGTCATCTTCTCAGTTAGATCTTAGTTGGTCGTTGTTAAACTTAGTTCATGGAACTGTCACGTGCTACATTTTCATTACAAACTGAGCAAATAGCTTTGCTTTTCTCACTTGGTTATTGCTTTTGCCGCGCTTGGTGTCAGTTTTTCAGGGAAGACAGTTGTGTTTCTTGGCATAACAAATATCTGTGTCGGAAGCCTTATATTGATCCGATACCGATATGGCAAAAATACCGATAAATACAGATGATACCGATACCGATATCAATATCGGACTACCCCTAATGTAAAGCTATTTTAATGAACACCCAAATCCCTCAAAACCAAGAATTCATTTTCTGAGAGAAGAGATCTCCAGTCTGCTTAAGATCAATGAAGTCGAGAGCCTAATAAATATAGGAGGCTTCGCCAGGTTGGAAGACTGAATTCAAATGGGTTATGATGTGGAAAGAAGCTTTCCGACAAATAGTAGTGCCTGATGAAGACAGCTGAGCTGCCTGTCGAAAATTTGCAAGAATACCGGCAAATTGTATTCTTTGATTCTGAAATTGTGACTAGTTCTTCCCGAGCTTTAACAGAATTTGTGATGAACTTTCAGAGTAATTACCCTTACGGAATTTTCAACGAATAACTTTTCCTTGAAAGCTTCAAATTTTACATCGAGCTCGCTATCAAGTTTAGGATTAAGTTTCAAATTGAGTTCGAATAAAATTCTGCTTTCAAAACATCCATAGAAACACTGATGAGAAGATCTGCATCACCGAGACGACAAGCTGCAGGTTGCTTGGAGAGAGAATAATGTAATCTCTGGACGGCGGAGAATCACTTGGTTATGCGTTCTTAGCATAGTCTGCTTTAGTAGCAGGTTGAGTAGCTTAAATGATAGTTTCTTCTGGTAAAAATACTGTTCCCGAAGTATTTTTTCCAGAAGAAACTATCACTTAGGCTACTTAACCTGATCTTAAAGCAGACAATGCTAAGAACGCGGCCAGTAAGATCGGAGCTCATTTTATCCAAACAGACATCAAAGGGTGTTTTCGTATTGGTCATTTTAGAAGGGGAAGGCGTTTCCACAGAGGAAGAACGTTCACGTTGCACTTTCTTCCGAGCCATCTTTTACCAATACGCAACACTTTATTCACAGTCTGGCTGTAATGCATGTCACAAATTCAGTACAGGAAGTCTTTTAACCCATAACCGCCTGAAAGAACTTTAGACGCCTTTTTTTAGAGTCCATATGGTACTTGGGTCGGTTCTCGGATTCAAACCGGCATTCTCTTGGTTTGGAGCCGACGACGCTGACCACTGGGCTGTGACTGCCCGCTTTGGACCCCTCACAAAGCTCGCGCTGGGACTTAGTTTTTCGCTGTTATACGTTGAAGGCGTACGTTCGTATCTAGGCGGTTATGGGTTAAAATTGAATTTCCTACAACTTTTAAAACCTCAGGGTTCTTCTCCTGAGGTTTTTCTGTGGGTGCACTCACGGAAGTTCCGAAAGAGTGAAGATTGCTGGTTTGGGCATAGTTCTCCACTGGAGACACTGGGTGGTCGGCAGCTGCGTTTCTACAGCAACGAGCAGCACTGTGTGTGTACCACACCACAACATAAATCGATATGACAAGATGGATGCTATGGTCGCATTATTATGGAAAGCAAGCGCAGCGCTCCTAGCGGGTGATTAGCTAAACTAATCTAAATGAGATTTAAAGTAGCATGGAATTTAATAACGCTGTACAGATACAGATATCACATCGCTGCAGATGAGATATTCAATGTATCGGAATCTGTATTTCTTAGCGATTCTTTGCAGATTCCACACTTAACACTGCTGAGAGAACCGTCTGCAGACTAGCAGGGAAACACAAGCGCAACATTTCATCTCGTCCTGAACGAAATAGGTATCGGCATCGAGAACTTTGCGTTTCCTGCCTTCCTACCTCGTTTTCAGAAATAAGAGCTGAACACAAAATCTTATCTTAAATACACAACATCGGATCGGTAGTAGTGGTATTGGTACAGCCCTAGAATTTAATGATTTTTTAATTTATTTTTTTTAGCACAAACTGATGGTTAGTATCTTGCAGATAGTCAGAACTTTTTTTTTTAACTTTTTCACCAGTTTTTTTTTGTCTTTAGGAAAGTGTTTTTCTTCAGCTTACATCATTGTTGTTCGGCTTACCAAGATTTTAATCCTGCCGTGCAAGTAGCCCTCGATATTTACAAGATTGTGAGCTCCACTGTTTCAGCAATAGTTCCTTCACATCCTTGTGCACCAGGTATTATATATTGCGCATTGCTGGAGCTAGGATGGTCAATTGGTCATGAGCATTTTTTGGTAACCCAGGGGTGTCTGAATCTAATGAAAACTAGTAGACAGCGATCACAGTAGTTTTGAAAAGCCATATTAAGTTATCAAATTACACCCAAACCACCAGGCAGAACATAGTTCACTGTTCAACTCGAATTTTTGTTTACAAAATGTCATGTGAGAAATTATTTTTCCTCCGTGTTGTGCGTTTTTTTCTGAGGAAGGAGAAAAGTTTATTCTCCGAAAATTCAAGTTGAACAGTGAACTATGTTCTGCCTGGTGGTTTAGGTGTAATATAACGTGATAACTTATTATGTGCCTGAATTGCCAGCGATTCTTATCTTCTGAGGTGGTGATCTCTTGATGAATTTGGTATTCGGAAGGTGTGGGTGCCTTCCCAATCTATGTGGTGCCCTGTGTCCGTGTGGTGTAGTGCGGCATCCTTTTCTTCCTTCTTACTTCTTGTGTCAGCCACATGTTGACAAAATTTTTTACGTACTTCCTTGTTTCTCTTTTAGCCAACCACGATGGCGATAGCGAGAAGATCAATTTTTTTGTTGCTCCTTTCGTGCTAATACTCCATGTTAAAGTTTTATTTTTTGTTATACTTCAAAAGTAAAGTTAATTTTGGTTTTGTTACTTGTGTAATCATTCTAGCTGAAAGAATGCTTTTATTTTATTTTTTCGGAAAAATTCCGTCCCTACTGCTGCTCCAACCACGACTTGCGTCCAGGACCACCTTTGAACAGATCACACAACCATGTCATGTCATGTCATATCACGTCAGGCGCCGGATGGTAGGGAAGAGATCCAATTGTGTAACACAGATGCGTAGTGAACCAAGATGATGGAGAAATAATGTAGTTCAGTAAGTCACCTTCATTTGGAAGTTTCATTCGAAGGACGTAGTGAACTGGATTCAAACTGACAAAGTAGTCTAGCTGTACCAATACCTCCCTTATTGATACTGCCAGTAGACGGATGGCCGTATCAAGTATTGTGGTACGGCAGTGATCTGATGAAGATTAATTCACCAGTTCAAATTTGGGTCTGATCTCACAAATGAAACTTTTAAAGTGCATAAAGCCAGCTTACCATACTAAGTTATTTCTAGTGTACGATTTTTGCTGATGGTTTTCAACTTTTTTTTTTACCTTAGTTTAGTCTAACCAAGAATTTACAGGGTTGGGAGGAATTTGTGACCGAGACCAATACTGAAACGTCTTGGATACACTCACATTAGTTCAGTCTTAGCTTAAAGAGGGCGCCATGTGTTTTAACTTTTATGTGGGAATTTCTACTCAGTTTTTAGCCTAAAATTAAACTAAACGAAACTAGCTTATATTTAATTATTACTTAGCCTAGCTTAGTTGTAATTTAGTTTACTTTAGATTTGGGCTGAAAAATGAGCAAAAATTACCAGATAGAACACGTGACGCCCTCTGAAAACTCAACTGAACTAATGGGGACGAATCGAACGTGTTTTAACAGGGACTGTTACAAATTCTCCTCCCAAACCCTATAAATTACTGGTCTAACTAATTTCTACAATCCAAGGCAGTCCATTTTTGTTATCTTGTCATAAAAATTCTCGTTGCACATCACGAAAATTAAAAAGTGCCAGCACTTCAAGGTAGTAAAGCATAGCATGCACTCATGTATATTTTTTACATCCAATTTTTACAACAATTTGTTCAATGCAAGTTCATTCATGAACTCTTAAATAAACAAGTCTGTGTGTTAACTTTGGTTAAAAAAAAATATTTTGTGCAAAAAGCCCTAACTAACATGAACAACAACACAAAAGCACCAATTATACTAAGCTACAAATATAAAAATTCAGTACCTTTCGTATGTTTTCTTTCATTTTATCAGAGACTTGAACTTTGTTACGATCAGGCGAGTCTAGATCTTCTTCCTCCTCCTCGTCCTCCTCCTCGTCTTCTACTTTATTCCACTGGTTCTGTGGCACCAGCTGAGGTATTGGATTTCTTCGTACATCTGGAGGTGATGATGCCGAACGGATGTGGTTAACCACTGTGCCAACAGATAAAAGCGGCGGAACGGTCCAGTGGGACTCATTTTGGGTTGGAAATGGTGGGACTGTAGCTCTTGGGGGATTGCAGTGTGATGAAGCAGACTCGCTTCGGGATGCAAAAGGTGGGACTGATGCTATGGGATGATTGGGCAGTGAAGCAGTTGGAGTAGGCAGTAATGCAGGTGGGTTGGTTAGTGATCCAGGTGGGTTGGGCAGCAATGGAGGCTTGGAATTGGGTAAATTTGGCGTAGAGCTATGCGCATTCTTAAATGAAGGAAGTTGAGTAACATTGAAAGAAAAATTTGCTGGGTCAGCATTAGGGTAAGCTGACTGGACAGAGCTATTAGTACTGGGAGATGATAGATTTTGAGTTGGAGTTAGTGATGAAATGCTGTTGGGGGCAGTAGTAACTGGAAAAGAAAATACCTTACTTTAACTACACATAAGTATTCAATACCTAAATAATCTGCAACAAAGTACAATGAATCCACCAAGATCTATACATTTTAAAACAAGCTAGCCTACATAGTTTTAAATTACAAATTCCTCATTTAACAACAAAACGAATCTTGTAGCTGTCTGCAATTGGCCTAAAGTGAGTTAGCGAAAAAATTCTGTGAAGCCAATCTAATTCAACAAATGAGTAGCCTACCTCTCACAATGGGTGGCTCACTCACTGAACACTGGCAACTTCACAACGATTTAATTTAGCCTAAACTATTGACTAGATTTCTGCACCAATGGATTGAAATGATCTCATCAACCTGATTAATTTAGTAGCCTAGGCTAGGCCATAGCCTAATGGAATAGATGTCAAAAATTGGAAAAATGACAAAAAATAAAACACCTTTAACATTCTGAATGTAGTATCTCGTCTATGTTGATTTTGATGCTGGCAAGAGACAGTTTTCGTGGATTTATGAACTCTCTGACTTTGACATGCCACACACCTTATTGAAAATGTACGTAGGCTTGGCTGAAAACCAATTTTCACACTTTACAGCAAGTAATGCTTCGAAATGTTGAAATACTTGCTACATAGGCTGTACAAACTCTGTATAGGCCTACTTTTGAATGCATTGATGCAAACCATTTAGGCCTTCCTCGAGCTAGAACAGTAGCTTACTTCAACCTTCAATGTCAATCACCACTCGTCAAATGGCGAGGGAAGAACAGTGATTGTCAAGTCCAGTTTTAGTACTACTAGGTAAGCTGACAACTTGAAGCTTCGTAGGCTACTTTTAAACTGGCCATATCTCAGTAACCTAGAGCGAACAGTTTTTAGCACTGCATTGCTCTCAGCATTTAACCCATCAAAGCTTGGATAAAACTACCTGTATGCCTATATCATTCTCTTGTCTGCCTGGCTACGACTAAATCCGCATCCTCGTTTTTAAGGCGCTGCAGACATGCGCCTTGGCGGTAAGGCCTAAGAAAATACCTTTCGTTCCTGCAACCCGACCGTGCCCGATTTTTTTTTCATTCAGCGACATTTCGTTCATATTCGTCCGCATTCATATTCTTTCATTCGTCTGCATTAAAGAGTAAAAGGAAAACAAAACGGGACCGCACGGTAAAGCTTTCACTGAAAAAAAAAAACGTAAAAATTTATATTTTTAGACCTAGACTACTCATAAATTGACGTAAACTGCTGTGGGTTTATGCACAAATTCAGCGTAGCCTACAAAAAAAAAATATTTCGACCTACCGATCCAATTTTTTTCGCGATGTTATAGGAACAAAGTTTTTTTTTTTAGGCCTAAAGGCACTACAAATTCAATTTTTATTTAATATCCAAATTCATGAGTTACATTACAACATTTCTTGTTCCTTTACCTTTCCATGGATGCCAAGTATTAGAAAACAATGGCAACGCAGGCTGAGAAATAAATTGTGTAGCCGATGGTACAAAATTAAAAGAAATATGTACAAACTAAGTTCAGTCCAGTAGCAGCAGAGCAAACGCATACACTATTATGGGTTAAAAGCCATAGGCAACAGTACATAAATGTTTCCGCTTAACCCAGATGCAGAACTCTCTGCCACTGTCTGCAACATAAATTGTTGGGAAAAAAATTGTCTTCAGCTAATCTGTTTTATCATATGGTTAGACTACACACATTTATTAGCTTTTATTGAATAAAATTTCAGGGAGTTAGCCTATCGACCTAGCTATTCCACCAATGAAAAGGTCTCGAGGCGATTGGAATGTTAAAATCGGTCAAAAATTTACGAACTGTCAGAAATTTGGCCAAAATTTGTCCACAGTGGCCTTCACTGTTCATATGTAAATATACTACGCAATAAAAGCCGATTCTGATTCACGTCGCGCTGATTCTGCTACGTGGCAGCTTAACGCCTGGGTTTCTCTCGTAATAGAGCAGAAGAAGACTATATTTATAAAAAACAAAAAAACAAAAATTAGGCTAATTAGCTTCGTTTTCCAGGCCGAGTACGAACTATTCCAATCCAAGTGATATTATTTTTTTTTTGCACCAATGCTGGCAACCATTCGGTATCCTATGATAACATAAGAGGAGCAAACATTGTCAGAATAAGGTAACAATCTGCGTGGGTTCTATGCAATCTTTTTCTTAATTGGAAGAATGTATGAAACCTTTAATAATTGATTCACGGGAACAAACTTTTTTTTTAATAAGCAGCTCCGAATTATTCATTGAACTGTCCACAAATTTCACCACAATATCGACAATCTACTAGAATTCATGCCATAATTTTTAAGGCTTAGAAAAAGGCATTGACGTAACTAAATTCCCAATTTTTCCACCTATCCAGGCGTAGAACCCTGTCTCTAAGTGCTCACCAAGTTCCTCAATTCCACATCTTCCGAACCTACACGTCTCATGTGTCTGTTTGATTGCACTTAAAAAACTAGGGCAGAATGTGACAAAGCATTGCTCACAGGACGTTTTCTGTACAGTTTGAGTCACGTGAGAATAATGACATTTCAGAAATTAATCTGTATCCAAGACAAGCACCAGCATAGGCCTAACTCACTTTACAAACAAAATCTTGTAAAAAGAAAGTCATATATGCTAAATCTACCAAAGTGTCTGGTAACCAGAATGTACCGTCCATCACCTATGAATAGTTCTGGCAAAACCCCAACCCCTCTAAAAAGCTTGAAGGTCAGAAATTATGAAATTACCTAGGCTCTAGTTACACTACAGTAACTAGGTTATTTCACGATTTCAAACCTTAAACGTACATGCATCCATGTTGGCTTTCTTGTACGACTCGAAATTTTGCAACATTAGTACAAACTAATGTAGGCTAGCCTAAGAATTGCCAACACAGTAATTTTCTTGTTTTTTCTTTTCAGCGAGACGATTTTGTGACATTAACTCTAACCTACGAAAATGTTCCAAATGCTATTCTCAATGGGTCGCAAGACATACTGGAAGTATTTATGTGCCTTTAAAGCCTTTATCAGTATTTTTCTGTTAGAAATTGACTACAAGCTTCATTCATTCAAGGAATTCAATGTTTAGCCCCTTAAAACGTGGTTTTCCTGCACCAAAACTAATTAAAAGCTTCATACATAAAGCAAACTATTAGTAAACTAATAGTCGAATTAATTTTAACAGCCCACGGACATAAATTTACAGTAAAAAGAGTATGTTCACACAAACATTATAATTGTCTGATGAAAAGCGTGTTTTTTTTTTGTATAAATCAAGGTAGATTAAGTAGGTAGTGACGCTTTTCTGAAAACATGTTATAAAATAATACCTGCTTCCACCAAAGGCACCAGAAGGCAGCACTTGTTAGGTACTCGTAGAAGGAGAAACTTGAAATAAAAAATGGCGGTATCGTTGCCATGGTAATAGCGAGAATACCTGCGGAAATTGATGAAATACTCGTGCATAGGCAACATCCTAAGTTAAAGAACTTATTTTATGTTCGATTCAAACTGTACATAGTTCGTTACAATAAATGTAAACCACTGAAGAAGCTTCAGCCTGAACGGTCGATGAGAAATGCTTCTCGGATGTTCTCCGGACACAAAACCATGCGTTATACTTAGCTCCACTCGCAAAGAAAATCAGTTTTAAAATGTTGGATGTTGGATAAATGTTGGATTTAAAAAATAAAACTTGATCAGCCAGTTCTGATCTTTCTTAAAATCATTTTAACGTTTATGATATATTTTAAGTGATTAATTTTGTATTCTTATCGTGATCAATTTGTTTTACTGACGCTAAATAGTTTTGATCCCCATGATGCTTTGTGTTTCCTGTTACTTGAGGACAGCGCCTTCTGGCAGTAAATCGCTGAAAGCAGGTAGTTCTTTCGTCCAAAAGTCTACTGTTGTCAGAAAGAGTGGCACTACCTAGGCTTATATATTAATTCTTCTACCCTGGTGCGGGCCTCGAGAATCTTACAAGCAGCCCAGTAACCGACATGAATTTCCCCAAAATTTGAAGAATTGTAACTACCATTTAAAAAAAAAAATAGTGTCTTGTAAGTTTTCCACAACCGTGGCATACAGCCATGGCTTTCTAAAGAGGGCGGACCCATTACGATATCTTGGAGTGGGCCGCAGGGTGATTTTTCTGTTTTTATGCAGTTTTTATATTAATTTAATAAGTTTTTTCCATCAATTTCGGCAATGTTTCCAAGTTTATTTACTTTGTAGGCGCCTCGCAACCCCCTCGATCCGCCTCTTGGGTCCACTCTTGCTTTCAATGCAGTCATGCTGACGCATACGCTATAGGATCGGTAACCGGATGCCAGTAGGCCCAATACAGGCCATCTTTGTAATCTGTAGCACTACCGAAAGATGGCATTGGCATCGACTCACGGAAAGTACGACAAGTGCTATTACGCAGCCTTTTGATTAAATTTGACGTGGTTTTAGTAGAGTAACGAACATAAATTTGGTAGAGTAATACGTATGGTATACATCCTTCATTTACTAACTAGTTTTCCCCAATTCTTAAATTTCCCCACTGTAACCTGGTTACTTGGTTACGTAAGATTCACGAACCCTGCCCTGGTGTAAGTACTCAAAAAAATTAAGTGATTTGTCGGATTTTGTCTGATGACGGCAATTTCGTCTGGTATCCTCGATAGCAGAATGCGGTAGATTTTGGGCCTACGCTAGCCATCTAATAACTGCAAGACATCTTCCAACTTTCAAATTACACTTACAAGTACGCATTAAACATTTTCGGACTTATATCTACACTATGCAGGGCTAATTTTACATTTGTGCATGGAAAATACTAAAATACCAGGGGGCACCTGGTAGATTTTAGTTTTTGTTTGCCCTA
>JAHWFP010047630.1:3305-40179 GCA_023313725.1 Lithobius niger | reverse complement strand
GATCCATCGACTGAACGAAGACAAGTGATCATCGTGCAATGCAAATAATAGCATTCGTCCTTCAAGCTTCAGGACAAAATACCCAGAATTACAGTATCAATCTTTCATCCATTCGGCCTTATCATTAAGCTCTTCACGTAAACTAGGCAGCCGAGCTGAAGGCAGAGTTTAAACCTAAGACACCATTGGTGCTCCACTGGGATTTTAACCCGACAGAGGATCTCACGAAAGAACAGAAACTAGATATACTTCGAATCATTATTTCGGGCTCTGGAATAGAGCAACTCCTGGCTGTTCCAAAGCTCGATTCTGGAGCTGGTCAGGTAAAGCATGATGCAATGATCAAGATTTTGTCTGCTTGTGGAGTCATAGATCACATCAAAGCAATCTGCTATGATACAATTTCGAGTAACACTGGACAGAAGAATAGTGCCTCTGTGTTGCTGGAAAAGCTGTTGGAAACAGAAGTTCTTTACTTGGCATACCAATATCACATGCATGAGAATCTTCCAGAAGAAGCATTCAGTGTCGTGATGGAACCAGTGGTGTAGGTCCTTTTCAAATGGTTAAAGAAATTGATCCCAAATCATAGTAGCTGATTACAAACCTTGAGTAGAAGACCCGATTGGAAGTACTCCATCATGTAGAAGAGGATCCTCCCAAGCGAATGTCTACAGAACATTCCTAGGTCTTGAAATCAAGGTCTTGAAAAAAACTCTCATTGTACACAATTCCAGAGAATAGTCTTTGTGAGTCATTAACTGAAAACACTCGTTAAGTTTTTCTAGATTATTGTCCTTACAGATTTTTTCTTAGAAATCGATCCAATCAGTTCGGATAACAAATCGTGACTACCTTAAAGCAGAGAATGTTGTACAGGAGATATGTGTTGTCAATGACACCGCAGAAAGAGGAGTTGCATAATGCAGGACTATAATGCTTAGCTGATAAAAGATGAGGACCAGATTCAGTTTGTTTGCAAGTCGCCCGAAAACACCGCTATTGCTACGCGGATTGCAAAAAGTTGACCCTTCTTCATGGCACTGTCTCGGACTTTGTCAATGAGTTAACAAGTTTGGCTTCCCATCTTTAATTTGCTAACGAGGCTAAACAGAAGCAAAATCTTCTGATCTGACCTAATGAAAAGGACCGATAATGTGAATCTCGATTTCATGTCTGTCCTTTAACAAAACGTCAATTTCCATTACTTCTTAAACTTTTTATTGCAACCACATATTTCTTATCCCGTATGGCAACAATTACCGATTACCTTTGTACCTTTACTTCATAAACGTTTTTATGCAATGTTTCTTTTCCTTTTCCCCCCAATTTTCCGGTGATCCATGCAGACTGGTCTTAAACTTTTAAGCTGCAAGCCTGCAAAAAAAGTGTAAAATAGATAAAAGTTGACGTGGCTTGAGCATACCCTAAATATTGACCAATATGAAAGAAATTTCGCAGGAATTAGTTTTTTGTAGGGGAGTATCTATTGGAAGGGTGGGAGGTAGAAATTTCGACAATAAAAAAATAAGGACCATCCTAATATATATATATTGTGCCTAGCAGTTAAAAAAAATTTTTTAAATATGGATAAAGTGTGTTATTATCTATTATTATGTATTTTTATTATTGTTATATTAAACGTTCAGACCAGTACCGTGATGAACCACTCAATTATAAATCATGAAAAAATTCTTTAGCTAAAATATACTACGGGCGTAGTACCCGGAATGAGGTATTTAACTTAAAAACAAACTGTTTACTTAGCGTAGGTGAAAACAAGGATGCTTCCATATATTATCATATACACATCTAACTAATCTTGGTGTGGAACAAAGTTTGGTGAAAGATACATAAAATAGAAGGGAAATGCCTAATTTAGGCTTATTCCAACAAATAGTGTTTGCATTAGCGGCGACCAGTCACAAACGGGACGGGCAGAAAACTGAAGTCCTCCCTTCAGGCGTCGGTGACGTAACAATGGTCTCCATCCACGATACACCTTTTCTCAATCTGTTGTCTTAATGGCTTAACTTGGGCGATTGTTACGAAGTCATATCACTGTCATTGCATGTTATACTTGCGAGCTAAGTATGTGTGTTGAAATGCTTCTTTAGCACTGCAAATAAAAGAAACGTATGGCTTTAAACCTCTCAAATCAACATAAAACAAACGGAAAACCCGTTCACAGAAATAGCAAGCTAAATTCTTCAACACGGTTTTCATTTTTCGTGTAAGCTGGTAAAAACTGACTATGTAAATACGCCTGCATTTCATCGGACGACATTGCTGCGAGGAGTGACATCGTCAACAACAAAAAATGAAAAGAAAGCGTCCCAACGAGGTGAAACTAGCTAAGGAGTCTGTACCATCTGAAGCCCCAAACTGACCCAGTAATGCCAGTAACGACGCAGCCGCTTTCTTTCCAATTTTCCAGTTCAGGTTTTGTAACATTCGGCTGCAATCTAACAATGTTTAAAACTTAATCTGCACTTAAAATTGACACAAAAGTGTAGGCCTACTGGGTTTATTCAGGGCGTTCTTTGTAGCACGCTTCTGTGCCTTTTGTTCCTACGACCAAATGATTAACGTAGGGAACCTCATGAGCTGTGCCAATTCATGGAAAAACACAGAATAAAAAGCGCAAGAAAAACCAAACTACTAAAAGACACATAAAATAGAATCAAGAAGATCAACCGTGGGAGAAAAAACTCACAGAACTGGCAACAAATTGACAAAAAAAAAAAAAAAGAGCACAAATCAGGAATCAAAAGTTAAAAAAAAATTGTGCAGAGCAAACATACAATCAAAGGCAATTACAGCAATCAAAAACACCACACTCCATCCAAACGTCAATCTCAGCCAACCAGAGCTTCATGTTTTTTTTATTTTATTCAAAGTTGCATTATAGGGGATGACACGTAAACTGAACGGTAGCCAGTCACACAGTTTAGCACAAATAAATTTCAAACACTTGTTTTCCAAAATGATGATTAACTTTTGGTAAAATCAGTCGACTTGCATCGAAAAAATTGTCAGATGTCAGTTTGGGCAATGATATTTTAGCGTAAGTATAAAACTACAAAGTAAGCAAAATTAAATTGAACAGGTAGATTTTCCCATCTTTTAAATAAGGAGCTGAATGGTCAGCTGGGCTAGCAAATGACATAATACCAATCAACTTCTTTTGATTGGTATTATGTACACATAGAGGCTTCAAAACAGCGGTGTTTTTTTTTTAATTCGTTTGTCCCACAAAGGTGGCGCCACATGTAGACAAGATTTGATAGTTTTTTTAATTATATAAAATCTTGAAATTTGTCGACTAGATAAAGATTCTGGCACTAACCACATTCTTTTTACGTTTTTTTGTGATTTGTTACTGCTCCATTCGCCAATCTGGTTTATAGCCAGCGTTAAAAGTGTTCAAACGTAACGATTTCTAGGAAGGAACTTGACCGTGATAGGCGCTAAATAGTTACTAACGAGCTGTATTGTGGGAAGGAAACTGCTGTGTCCGAGGTCTTCAATGACGTCATGCTGTATTGAGAAAGACGTCTAGGCGCGATGACTGCTGGTCCCACCTTTCTGCCAATCACAAATGACCCGTTTGCCAAATGAGCCATCCATTATTTTCAACTGATAAATGATTTCTTAAAGAGAAGGAAAAACAAGATGGAGGACTAGTATTGTGCCTTGGCCGTATTTGGACATTTTGGTACCGCACTCATTCATTGGTGAGTAATTGGCAGTCCAAATTAAACGTCTCAAGTTAACTGAGTCATATCAAAGAAAAAAAAACTGGTATAAAGGACCACAAGTTCCGAATGGGTCGGCCCTTCAAAGGTGTGATATCAACATGCCAAAATATTCGCCAAGTTTCAGCTCTCTTCTGACAATGATAACAATGAACTTTGCTAACAGTTGTTGTTGGCACGATCTACACACATCAGTTGAGCCAATGACAACTATATCAAACCTGTTTGGAGTGCTTAGGTGTCTCAAGTACCGGTTTTGAATAATTATCAAAGACGTGCTTAATAATGTGTGTTGCCTTCTCACGCTAAACAATAATTCTTCGAACGTTCTTTTGTTTGTACAACAATCTCTAAAGCTCTAATCAATGAGAGGAAATTTTCGCGCATAAGTGACGCGTTACTACGTGCCTACAAGGTCAACATTCCTGAACTCAAAGAGTGAGTGTGGTGTTTATTGAACGATTTTGACGTCTTTGGTACGTCATCATCCTGCGGCGTGAAGCAGACAGTCTGTTTTTGACTTAAAGGCGTCTTTTCACCTTTTCAACTTCTAGATGCAGCACCGCAGAATGTTCGATCAATGTAAAGAAAATAGCGGTAAATTAAAAAAAAAGGAACAACACTTCGTTGCATCGCCGCGAATATTCATAACTAAAACGAGATCACGTGACCCATATCGGCCTATTGGATGACGGATAAACGTGGATGCTGTGTTTAGACTATGGACAACGCTATCGAAACATTGAACCGGCGTCTTTAAACGTTGAGCGACGAGTGACGATGTTGAAATCGTAGATAACTATGATGTCACAGGCTGTTCTCGCGCTGACATGCAACAATGGTTCGATAAAGCACGTCTTGATATTGTTTAACCTCATACTATACTACTGTGCTGAATTGCAACAGTGCTGTACGGTATAGAAGCGGCAATGAACATTGAGATACTTCACAAGTATTGAGACAGTAATTAGAAGACGAAAAACCATGGGCTTGGTTCGTGATGAAACACAGCCCAAAAGCCAACGGAAGTAGGTTTGCATCTGCATTTACAAACTGGTGTAACGCAGTCCTGCTCGAGACCAGTTGCTGAACGTACGCAGTTCTGCTTAGATGAGAGAATTACACTATATCGCAGTGTTACGAAACTATCTGAATTCTTCGTTGTCGACTGATGGAACAAGTTCTCTATTCCGTCGTTTGCCGAAGAAGCGTTTCAAAATTGGGTGTCAATCACTCAAAATAGATAATAGTTACTGCGTTCGTTTGCTACTGTGAACTTTGACAAGCGGCTTTAGTAAGATCGAGGAAGCAGCCATATATGCACGATGCAGCTTAACATGGAGGGTTAGGCCGCACCAAGGAATAAGCCATGACTCTTGCACGCGCCCTCACCTCGACAGAAGCAATAGAGCAGTTACATTTGCCGCCATATTGGCACCAGTATGGATTTTGGAGGGCATAACTACAAGGTGCACTACATAAAAAGGGAGGGAAAAACAACGGAAGAGCGGATTTCTTAGGCTTAAAATAACATTGTTTTCTCCAACAACAAAAATCGCGCGTTTTAGATCTAAGAAATCACTCTTCACAGCATCGGCTTCAGTATGACGCCGTTCTGTTTCTCTCTGCAGTGCCCCTTGCAGCTAACCCATTAAGGCTCCAGCATAGAGTTATATACAATAATACTACGTCGTGTTACTGCTCTATTATGTAATAGGGCAGTGACATAACGTTGTATTATTGTATATAACTCTATGCTGGAGCCAGTAACTGGGCTGGGTCACTGGAGGGGGGAAAGAAGGGCGTCTTACTGAAGACAATGCTGTTAAGAGTGGATTTCTTAGGCCTATAATGAGCGATTTTTGTCGATTTGTTGGCAGTTGCTGACATTTTTAAGCAAGCGGAATCTTTATTTTCCATTTACAACCTAACAGCATAAGGGATTGGAGAAAACATCGTTTTTTTAAGCCAATGAAATCCGCTCTCAAAGCACTACCTTGACTAGAAGTGCTGTTGTTTAACCCTTCATTTTAATCTAGTGCCCCTTGCAGCTATCTCTCTTGTAGCCAATATGACGTCACATGACGCTGCTCTATAGTTTGCTGATGGTTCACGTCAACAATACGTCTCCACCAGCAGATCATCGACTACCATGACTACTTCTTCATTGTTATCATAATGAATTTTTACTAGAATATTGCGATAGAATAGCGAATGTTATCTCATTAGATAACGATCAGTGTACATTCAAAAGTTGCTCCTTCCCCATTGTTTTGAAACCTGTGTCGTAGAATTTTTCTATCTTACCAACTTTCCTCGAAATAATTAGAAACTAGCTGCTCCCGACGTAACGTATTGCTGGTCTAGTAGAAAGACAATGTTGTCACTCTGTCCCGTTTTGTTATAGCATCGGCGTTTAATTACGTTGGGGTCCACGGTTTGATTGGCCAGTTTTCCTTCAACAATATGTGGCATAATGGTTTGTTTGTTATACTGACTGATACTTCGTGATAATAATACACTTAACACTGCCGACCGCTCGCCATTTTTCATTGCTGTCCTACACAGAATAAACATGCTCACCATTTTTAATAATTGTACGGATCCACCGTGCATCCACAGTTGAATCACGGTTACACCCTTACGCTTTCATTCTGATACCTTCCTCCCATGAAGACCTTCCATCGGGCGTTACCACAGTGGGCCTTGAACTCAGAATAAATCACTTTCTGAGTTCTAGTCCGATAGTCCGATTGTATGCTAGGTTGTTATTATTCCATTCTAGTCCCTGATTGCATGAATTGCATGAATCAACAGATTCCAATTTTTTTTTCGATTTTATAACCAGAATATTTTCCCCCAATTGTCCTTGTCCCCATTTAAGTTACATCATGACCCCATACTTTCAAACAATGTCATCCCCATCGCATTAGTAACGAATAGTCAGTGGAATTTATGTAATAAATAGATACAAATCGCTGGAAATAATAATCTATTTATTTCTATTTAATCTATTTATTTCTCCTTTATTGAGCCGTTTGAGTGTATGATTTGTCTTCCCTCTCCATTGTCTATGGCCGAGTGAATTTCGGTCGAATGGAGCCCTGGTCACGGTTGTGACCTTAATAACGGGTCCAGTGAGTTATCTTTATGCCAGTTGAGGATGTGGCCATAGCGACTAAGGCGCTATGTAAGTGATCTGGGGGCGAACTGGGTAGCCGGTTCGAATCCGGGTCATGCCACTCCGACGAAACGTAAGTGCATAAAGGTGGCTTACTGAACTACGTTATTTCTAGTGTATGTTTTTCGCTGTTGGCTTGTTTCCCATTTTCCTTAGAATTTATGTAAGGCACAGGCTAACATTTTAATATCATCAATAACCTGAAACATTAAACCATCACAACTGTGTGAAGCTGACTTTGGTCATCAATACGATGTATGCATCGTAACTTCACGACTACCGATTGTAACTATCACATCACGCCAGAACGGCAGCTTAATATCCCAGCTTAAGCTTTTAAGTCCATTTGGATTGGTTATCATAATGATCACCTGTGTCCTAATAAAGCATCATGGCCAGCTACATCCTGATGTAGCGGAATAAATATATATGGATTACCCTTGTTTTGCCCTTTCTTTCGTCCAACTATTCGTCCATCTTTTAAAATATGTGGGCAAGAAACAAGAGCAACTTTGCTTGATTACTTTTCTCCCCACTAATAGTGCTGGTTAGCTTAATCCAGTATTCATAGCTTGCCTCATTCCTGAACGATATGAAATTCCAGCTTTAGCTGCCACTACCCGTACTTTCATGTTACCACACTGGCGTGTACACAGGAGGGGTTCGGGGGCGGGGGGGGGGGGGGGGAAGGGGGGGGGGAAATTCCCCCCCCCCCATCCTTTTCGGAAAAAATGTCCTTTTTGTTAAAAAAAAAACATTCACTGTTTTGGTTTTCTGAACCGATAAACGCTGGTGCTGCAGCCAGAGAAAGGGCCTAGAGGCCAAACAAGGGCAAAAAGAAGGCCAGGAGAAAGGGGCATAAAAGGGTAAAATAGAGAGAGACAAGCTTCGGAAGGGGTAACAAAAAAAAAAGACTGACAAGCAAAAAAAAAAACTTCCCAGAATAAAAAGAACCTCGGCGTGCCCATGCCCTCTCGGTGGTCTGACGGTGCACGTTACTGTTATCAACTGTTGAAATGGTGCTGGATTAGTCCTTGGATTCGAATGAGGCTTTAAATATTGGCAACTGATTCAGGATGATTGACCTTTTTTTTTTAACAGACTAACTGATGTTACTGTGCCCTGCAGCAGGACCTTCCAAGCTCTTCCCTATACAACCTCACTTCAGTGAGTGAGTCTTGTCACTGCAGTCTGCCCCACCAGGAGGAGTCACGTGATTGATTGTTGACGACGCTTCTAACTTCAACAATACTTGAATGGGGGGGGGGGGGGGGCGGTGGGAAAACATATCGCTTTCTGCCCGGGAGGTTCGGGTTTGATTCAGGCCTCGATGTGGTGCCTCCCCCATATCGATTGTTTCATGTCAAAGATCCTGGATTTTCCACTTGGATTTCTCCAGCTAAATTGTCCCTCTCATCGTCGTGGGGCAGATAACCCACTGGGTTCGTGCTGCCTAAAACAAATAAACAAAACTAACAAATAACTTCAGCAATACTTGTACTCTATACGTCTTGAAGGCCAACAATGTTTGTAATCCCAGGTATTTCCATGAGTGTACCCCGCTTGCTATCATGGTGGAAGGTAGATGAGCGGAGTATAATAGACCTAGTGTATATAATCGCCCGATTATACTCACCCAGAGGAATCCAGAAGAACCCAACAGAGGAATTCACCTCATACAGAGGAATCCAGGAGCATGTCCCGACAGAGAAACCCACCTCATACAGAGGAATGCAAGGATGCCCAACAGAGTTCCCCCTCATACGGAGGAATCCAAGAGAGTCCAACAGCGGAATCGACCTCATACAGAATAATCCAACAATGCACAACAGAGGAATCCGCCTCGTACAAAGGAATCCAACAGAGCCCAACAGAGGAATCCATCTCATGAAGAATCTGTGTTATTGATAATCATCATCCGACCGTCAGCGTGTGAGTCATCTCAAAGAAACAGCAGCAATGCTCAAATGACTAACGTGTAGCGCCATCTGTTATCTGTTATGTTGGCCATTGCATACAGACCCCAAAGCCAGCTAAGAAATAGCTCGTGGGCGGCTCTTCTGCAATCCGGGTAAGGTCAAGAACGGAGACATACGGCATTGGGACACGCCGTATATCAAGTACACACCGAGTACGGTTACTTTGGTTACTTTGATTATCAGTTAGTTTTAGAATTTCTCAATTTTCGTGTGATGATAGTTCGGTCCACTTTGAGTTGGTGTTCACAGCTAAGCAGGCTATGGTGCTGGATTGAATCCAGCAATGACTGAATTTCATTTCAATGCACTGGTTTCAAATTAAAGGGACGTGCGGAACTCGTGATTTTCTCTAATACTGTTTTTTATCGAATCAGAATTCTTTACTATTTTTTTAGTGAATATTTTTAACGATTTTGGTGACTGTGCCATCATTGCGTGAAATGTGTGTCTTTTGGAAAATTCCATACGCGTTCGGTTATCTTGGTAATTCAAAAGTTGGTCCGAATGGCGACATACGTGACTATACGTGAAAATTCGGTAACTGTGCTAAAAGAAGTCTAATACTCTTCGTTCCTAACTCTTTACATGCTTCTGGAGTTGGTTACTAGTTTCGATAGGTTGATCCATGTAGCTTGGAGTTCATAAACACTAAGAAATGAAGAAGTGATGCTATGTAAACCAGCTTTTAACCAAGCCAGGAGCATTGCTATAGTCCCATTAATTGTTCGCTAGTATCTTGAAAGCAGTGTACTGTGTTCTGAAGCATACAACACAGTATTCATGCCTGCTTTCAAGATCCTTGCTTATTCGGCCGAACAAGAAATGATATAATGCGTTCGTTTATTTTCTGTGTTCTGATTTCCATCTCACCCGGCAATTCCTGAATATGAAGCAACCGAACACCAAAGCAAGGGAATGAATCCAACACCGGTCTTTACGAGTACTTTTTTTTTTTACGTTATACTTATTTTCTTTATTTTTCTCAGTTATAATATTCCGAGTACTTGCATGAAACCGACCATTTGTGTGTTTTAGCACGAGACTCCTTTCCCAGATTTGATAAAATGGAGTTGATAGCTAGCAGGCGAGAGCCCAGGTTTAAACGTTGAAATTGGTTATTTTATGTGCAGCTTTTCATTTTTAATCGTTCACGTATAGTGCTCGGGGCCATTCACATTTTAGATCGGGCTCCCTTACCACAGCTACTCAAAATCAGCTTAGTCATCCAAAGGAGCACTTGGATGTCTCCGAAAATATTTTTGGCAGGAAATTCACCTTCGAACTCTTGACCTTCATGCACCAAACCTCCCTTTTCATGAATTAATCAAACCAAAACAAAAGTGCGAAGGTATCGCGTCCTTAACAGACAAACACACTCACAGACAAACCAACAAACGCACAAAATCCAAATTCACTCCAGTTTTCGACCACAGCCAACAGGCTACACTCGATCCATAGGCCTTCTTAAATCTAAACACCAACCCATTTGACGATTGACGTAATGGCATCCTTCGTAAGCATTGTTGTATAAAATACTCGCCGAGTTAGGCGCTGTAGCCCATCATTCGTTCGCGCACTTGCTTAATGCTGACCCATACTCTTTAACCTTAACTTTAACTTTATTATGACAATAGCCAATGACTAGGCGGCATACTCATCGTAGTTGACGGAGTCTTTATTATCTCATATATAGGGTGGAATAAATACAGATGCAAACCTATTTACGTTGCCTTTTGGAATTATATGTCAGATTGCCTTAGCGGTAAAGACCGAGGCTCTACCGCTGAGCCATACTGACACTGCCAACAGGAAACGTCCATAGACAGCGTTTAACACGTGCATATCTTTATAATAATATCGGAGACCGGCTAAAAGTAAAAGGACGGCCTAAAGGAAAACCACTTCTCCCCTCCTCGTGCCCGCATTGAAAATGAACCCTCCCACTCTACGTCCAGCCAAAAAAGGAGCCAGGCATGAGTGGTCGATCAATCTGACAAGTCTTCGGGAAGAGTGCCAGGAAAATGTCCCGGGATATGTGACCGGCCCCGTGCATAGCACGGGCTTCCTCCAGTATGCATATAAAGATACACTTTCCAATCGCCACTGGAGGGACGCTTATTTGCTGCTCCACACTCCAAGTAAAACGAATGGAACACACAAATTAAGCGTCAAATAAGGATTAAACAGGACGGAAAGCCGACGTCTCAACAAGAGTTAAATAAATACAGATACAAACTTGTTTATTTAACTCTTGTTGAGGGGTTGGCTTTCCGTCCGGTTTAATCCTTATTTCACGCTTAATTTGTGTGTTTCATTCATTTCACTTGGAGTGTGGCGTAGCAAATAAACGTCCCACATGCAGTGGCGATTGGAAAGTGTATCTTTATATGCACGTATGCACGTGTTAAATGTTTCCTTATGGACGTTTCTTTTCGTACGTGTCAGTATGGCTCAGCGGTAGGACCTCGGCCTTTGGTTTCAAAGGTCATGGGTTCGATTCCCCGTTCTGGCAGTCTCAATATGAGTCCAAAAGGCAACGTAAATAGGTTTGCATCTGTATTTATGTAACTTGTTGAGCCGTCGGCTTTCCGTCCTGTCTACTCATAGTGTCGCGTATAGCCTGATAGAGATTTTTAATTTGCCCTAACATAAGACATTGTTAATGCCCTCACTTTGGTGTTTCAGCATTCGATTCAAGGAATTTTTTTTCCATCTCAGGTGCATGTCGCTCTTACCCAACTCTTGAATTTGAAAGTGAAACTCGAATTAACATCGCGTGCTTGACTTTCATCAAGCCGTTCCAGTAAAAATAAAAATAAAATTCGCCCTAATTCTCTTTACGATGAACAAACACGAAACTTGGCGACCGCTGCCTAACAAAACTAGATTTCACAGTTGCGAGGCGCCGACTTATTACAAAAAAATGAAATGATTACTTCATTGAAAGAAGACACTAAAAGCGTCGGCATTTTAATTGGACTATTTATTAAACAATGTTGTCTGCATACGAGTTGTATAAAATTAAGCGATCGCACTAATGAAAGTAGCGGTACACTGCAGGCGCAGCCACATTGTGGATTTATATGTTTATGAATCAATTTTTTAGCTGGGTTTTATTCGTTCGAAATTAGGGGTAACATAAATAACTTGGCTACGGCGCTTTGTGGTTTTTGTCAGCGCCGTTGCTGGCGCCCTCTGACGACAATTATCTCAAGACGGGAAACTGATGACGCTTTGATTACTGGATGTGACGATCCTTTTCGTAATTATCCACGAAATGCGAGAACTAATAACGCTTTTTTGTTTGCGTAAATTTAAGGACTTAACTTTTACGCGATTTAAATAATATAATGTACCCCTGGTGGCAACGATTAACAGTTTCAGGCACAAAGACCCGCTGAAACAACAGATGCCTTAGGAGGTAACAAACACTCTACACTCAGGTTTTAACGACGCTGTCCTAATCTGTAGCTGCATCTAAAGTAAGCAAGTTGGCAGAATTTTAACAACACAAATTTCTCAATTATTAATAAATACTCGCCGACTGCTTATCTCAAAAATTAAGGTGGGGACAAGGTGTATTTCATAAAATCTGACGTTTGGCAGCCGTTGAGATTTTTTTTTTGTCGTCCGTATCACGCGATTTTTAACTCGTTTTTTTTCTTATTCTTTCTAAGCGTGTGTTGTCTCTGAAACCGAGGCAAGTCACCATCTCTGATAATACGTACGCGCATACTGGTAATAACAGTGTGTCCCACTGTTATTAAAAATCTTAAGATACCGCCTCTGATTGGTCAAAAGAAGAAAAGAAAAAAAAACAGAAGCAAAAAATGGTGGCAGCCCCCAACAAATTTAGCGGGTGCAAAAGTAATGTGAAAGGATTGTTTGCTCGAGATTTAGTCAAGGAAAGAATGACACTTTAGATGAGATCTAAGATTAAAGCGTTCAAGACAAGTGGTTGGTCGGACGGCTGGGGTCAAACGTACCCTCCGGACAGAGACTTGGGGACGCCCACTAAACAGTCACTGGACAGTAGCCACTCGACAGGACAGGATAGATGAAGCTAAACCGTAGTAGAGAGTAGTATGCTTAAACACAACTAACCTTTAATAAGCAGTTTTTCAGTGCCTGGCGGTAACAGTCCAGTTTGCCGGTTTAGTGTCTTTATTAGAGCCTTGGCCCGAAGCCGTACACCCAGAAAACAAAATTCTACAATGCAATAGAACTAGAGTGTCCACAGCCTATCTTGAGTTCGCCCCAGAATGAACAGAAATAATCAACTGTATGTTTTTGGTAGCAGAGTGCCTTGTTGATATCCAAAATAGTTCCAAAAACAATGGCGGCCGTTGAATAAAGCCACCCCCTCCAGGAAGACATAGCCGCTCGTAAAATACCAGGAGGACTCAAGATACACCGCGCACACATTAAGCAGACTCGAAGGACTATAAATCTAGTCCAGTTTGTATATTTTGAAAACAATTCCAGCCTCATTGCGTATATTCACGTTAACATCGCCAAAAAGGGTCGGGCTTTGAAAGTAGTGATATCATGCAAGCAGGGAAAGGCCGCCGAGGTTAAGCCTATTAGCCAAATTAATCGCACATACTAATAGTTCGAAAGTTAAATGAAAAACTTGAAGATTGCTACCGCCAGCCAGTAGCAATCTTCCAGTTTTCATTTAACTTTCGAACTATTCGTAAGTAGGTGCGATTAACTTGGCTAATAACATTAACCTTGGCGGCCTTTCCCTGGTTGAATGATATCACTACTTTCAAAGGCCGACCCTTTTTGGATACTTGGCGGCTTCTCTTATACCATTTTTGATTTTGGGTGGATTCACGTTAACATTGAGAGGAGCACTTGAAGGGGATCGCTGATAAGATAAGATTTTATTCTCAAAGGGAAAAAAGGAATCCAAATGGTCATAACTAGATGCCACTAACAATGGTCCAAAAATAAATTATATTTTCATAAGGAACACACAATCAATACTTACACTAAAGCAAAACCATAAAACGACCAAAAGGGGTGATATCATACAAAAACCCTATAAAGGTAAAGGGACCCATCAAGTTTTTGCCATAGAAAGTAGTGATATCAGGGCCAAAATGTCTGCCACCAAGTTTTCCGTTTCAATCCTGATCACTGAATCTTAACTGACACCTCGGTGTTGTCAGTTAAGCTTGAGTGATCACGGCTCGGACCACAAACTTGGTAGCAGCCATTTTGGCTCTGATATCACTACTTTCTATGGCAAAAACTTGATGGGTCTCTTTACCCTTATGGGATTTTTGCATGATATACATAAAATTAACACTAAAAGCAACTACAAACGACATTAAAACATTTCAATCGCAGATTGAGTGAGCAAAGCGAACGAAAATCAGAGTTTGTAGGCCGTGTACACAAAAATGTGATCGAAGAAACTTAAACAAATCAACATCCACACTGCACATAGTACCGCCCATTCTTTAGTCAGTAATCTATATAAAACCCCTAACTCGAACTGCTTGGCCAGATTTTGGCTGTTACTGCCACTGTTGTTGTTATTGTTTCTGCTTTTAAGGAACAAACTGTGTTATCTGCCCCACGACGATAAGAGAACAATTTAGCTGGAGAAATCCAATTAGAAAACCAGTAGACAAGGACCGCAGCAACTGTTCACAGTACCTTTGCTGTAACAGTGCATTGAAAGAAATTACATTCCAGTGAAAAATAATTCCATCGTCACTGCGCCTATTTACACTAATCTACTTAAAACTACCTACTTTAAAAGACACAAGAAATGGCGCAGTGGAGTTCATTACAAAAATGAAAGAAAGTAGTAAGCAGCGGCTGGGGATGCGCTGATTGAGTGAGCAAAGTGAACGAAAATCTGCGTTGGTTAGCCATAAGTAAGATTGAAATCATTTGGGTTCACTAAGCATGGCCGGCCTATAGCCCACGCCGTGTGAAGCCTATACTGTGAATATAAACTCCTAGTCTAAATAATATTAATAACTAAAACGGAACGTAGAGTTTTAATAGTAAGGGTGAAAAAGCAAAAGAAAGCCGAAAAGGAGCACGGACAAACTTTGACAGTCAGGGCCCAGACGTAAAATTTCGTCAGTATGACGCTGGTAAGCATTAGGCCCTTACTATCCGGTGCTGAGCTTAATGTCAAACTTGGTAAATCCCATGGCCTCTTCGGATAGATCGCGTGAGTGTACGGTTGTAGCAGATCTTCTGGTATTTGAAATGTCGTCAACAATCAACAGCCTGTCTTCCATTTAAAGAATACAATTACCTGTGACGTTTAGCATTTGAGTTTCGAGACTGTAGAAGTTTCGACGTGTCTTTGTACGAATTTCGTAGATTAATAAAACAATTGACGACAATGCAATCTCCATCGAATGCGGTTTCAACACACCTCATTACCAACGGATCACCACACGAATCATCTCTGACAGTTTTTTTTTGTAAAAATGGATATTATTGTTTCTCCTGCTTAATTTGGGCTGCTTCGCCACTTTTTGGTGGCCCCACTCAGCCCCACTGTAGACGACTGGAGAGAAAATTTAGCAGGGGAAAATCCAAGCGGAAAACTCAGGATTATTTTTGGATACGACGGAAAACCCAACGAAAAACCCAGAATCACAATTGAAATGCCATAATCGACATCAGCACGAGACACCACAGGGCCTGGCTATTAACAATTATGTTTCGTGGATAAGTTCACCTCGTCATCAGGCGCATAAAATTCACAACAGCTTCGTCAAACACATAAAACTTATACACAAATGCTGAGGCTGTCATGATTTGTGTATTTTTATGTGTTTGGCGAAGCTGTTGTGAAATATGCGCCTGATGACGAGGTGAACTTATACTCGAAACGTAGTACTGTTTGCCTGTTAATATAGCATATCAAGAAGAATTTTTTTCTTCAAGGCGGTCATAAGACTTATTTCCCTCTTCAAACAGCAGACCCAACGTTTGTTTTCCAAGCCTATTGCACTCATTTTGATTCGGCGAACTGCAATTTCATTGGTTCAACAGCGACGTAAGGTCTTTAACCATACGACCTCCCTCATTGGCAGTAAATAATTCCGATTTGACAGTTAAAATTAATGTTGCTTTTATGGTAATCCGGTAATTTGACCTCTGACAGACAGAGAAATACGAGGTAGAAAAAAAAAACACGACAATCACACAACACGCAGGCAAACACACGCCAATTTACATAAAGACGATCGGAAATGAGATTGGACTCCGGATTCGAATGGAAGAAAACTTAATCCCTGTTCGTAAAAATTAATATAAAGAAAGCATTGATCTGAAAATGCAAAGTTATCGCCATCAAAAAACGTTTGTGTACTCGTGTTTTCAAACATTGTATGACTCACTGAATTTTGCAAGGGCGCTCTTGTTAGCGACTGAACACGCAAACTTACGAAAGAGCGCTTCAGCTACTCGAGCGTCAGGTGTTTTTTTTTTTGTCGTGTCGTCGATAGAAAAAAAATAACAAAAACGCTTCCTTCTGTCGACTTATCTCAAAATTAAATCTTCAATTTCAGTGACACTCAGGACACGTTACACACTCTGAGCGAGGTTGCGATGCCGCATTAGTTTTATGCGGCCCAAATAAAAATAAAAATAAAATAAAATAAAAATGAAAGTGTAAAAAATTGGAGCGCGCTTAGCCTTGTAACAGTTTGAAGTAGAAAGATAAAGAGCGTTATTTATATCCCGATTATAATTTTTTGGAGCAGTGTCGTTTTAAAAATACAATTTGTCACATAGTTCAAAATGTTTGCCGGAATTGGAAAATTCCCATCCAACGAGTGGAACGAGTCGGGAATGGGTCTCGAAGGTGTTTTCGTGATTGGCAACGTCCGAAAGAACCAACGATAATTAGGCTAAAATGCAAGTGTTTAGCGATAATTTTCCCTTAAAGATCGGACTATTATTAAGACACCGACAGAAATTAATTCTGGCAAACGCTTAAACCAAATTAATACATCAATCACCAGGGCTGAAACAAGGTATAACCTGTAATCAAAATATCAATAAATATTTATCTTGTCATACTTACCTTGTCATTTATGCTAAAAAAAATTAACAGGAGCGGCATAAAGAAGAGGTTTCCAAGATAATTCCACTCCATGATCCACCACTCATTCTCAATCGTGACTCCATGCGGCCAGTTGTGAGACGTATGGCCTTTTAACTTTGGAGGAAAACTTACGTTAAAAGTTATGCTATGTAGGTTTTTACCTACTAAATATGTTTAAAAAAAAATATTCGCTTGCTGCGAATAGTTCAAGCACGTGTTAAATCTCAAACAGTAGCGTTTAAACGACCTTGATGTGAGGAAGGAATATTGTTTCTCAATCCAAGGTCGACTGAAGTAAAAATTGCTTGCTTTGCTACCCAGCTCCACGCCAGTTCTCGTCCTTATCCGGAAAGTAATCCCCGCCTTGCTTTCCTTTTACCGAACTGGTTCGGAGTCGAAAGCTCAGATTTTCTCCCAGACGGCCTTGTGACAAACGATGGCAATACAAATCGAGAGTTTCAATAGGAAACCCCCAAGTCTGCCTTTTTTAGTCTCCAGGTTTTACGTAACAATGAGATTTAAAATAATTTTCTCACAAATGTAGGTTTAAACTTTCACTGACTACAGAGAGGAAGCAAAGTTTAAATTTTGACATCTGATGCTTGTTAAATAAATCCACCCAAAACCAAAACTGGTAGAAAACCCCGCCAAGTTTCCAAAAACGATCGGCCTTTGAAGGTAGTGATATCATTCCACCAGGGAAAGGCCATCAAGGTTCATCCAATTAGCCAAGTTAATCGCACATACTAATAGTTCGAAACTTAAATAAAAACTAGAAGATTGCTACTAGCGGTAGCAATCTTCAAGTTTTCATTAAACGTACAAAGTATTATTCGGTGCGATTAACTTGGCTAATAGGATTAACCTTGGCGGCCTTTCCCTGGTAGAATGATATCACTACCTTCAAAGGCCGATCGTTTTTGGAAACTTGGCGGGTTTTTCAACCAGTTTTGGTTTTGGGTGGATATCACAACTTTCATAGGACTGTGAACGTACAAAAGGTTACACCGTCTTATCTTCATCTGTACCTTTTTTTTCTGGAGGAATTTCATATCTATAAATTTTCACAATTATAATTTTCAAATTTACCGTTGCCAATTAGCCGTTTGATTAGCCAAATTGACATGGCTTAGTTTATTGTACTTCACATGCTTACGTTTCTTCAATCCCATTTTTGCAGACACTGGCTAGGAATCGCTGAATTCGTTCGCTTCGCTCACTCAATCAGCGCATGCCCTTTAGATAAATAAACGTCTGAAGTCTGATGCTGGTTTGTTGGGGAAAGATGAAAGAATGATTAAAATTCAGCAGGTGTGTTATTGTGGAATTTAGGAAAGTTTATTTTAAACTTTATTTTACGAAAAACTGTCAATGTTATTTTTGTAGGCTGTAATCTTGTTTTAGGTTTAATCCTGATGTCCCTGAATTGGGGAAAGTGTCAGGCGGAATTACGATTCGTATTGTTCTAATGATTCACGTCATTTGTGAAGTTTCAAAATAATTACAATCATTCACCACCTTTTAAAAAATTAAAAAAGATTGAAATAAGGGGTAATTAAAAAAGTGTGGCGCGTCCAGAGGAGGAGGGAGACGGCGGGTTCAGATCAGCAGGTCAAAACGTAACAGCAGGGGTGGGGGGAGGTGTCACAAATGTGACGCCACACTTTACGTGCAATGCCTTGACTACAATAATATTTTAGCAATATTAGTAAGTACGTTTAGTAAGTAAGTGATGTGATGACATCACATAAATGATGTGATGTCAGAAAAGTGATGGGGCTCTAAAAATCGCTTCTGTTTGAACCTGTTATTGTTGTTGGAATTAAGCAGAATATAAGGGAGGGAAATTTTAATGTTTTATTGTATCCCCCACCTTGGGTTTTTCCCGGGGGGGGGGGGGAAGGAGTACGACATCCGTGTGAAATGCTTCTTTAGGGGATGTGAGTAAGTGTTACAAAATGTGACATGAGGAGGGGGACAAAATTGGCCAAAAACAGCACATCGTACTGAATGGTCCGTAAGCAACAATAATCTGAAAAAACATTCCCTAATTTCGCAAAAATGATTTTAAAAGTCACCAGAGATTCATGAAAGGTTCAGGGGTGATGTTTGACTCCCCCTTGCTATCAAACTGCTCTTTAGACAGACTGGAATACTCTGTGAATGACAGCTGGTGCCTATATAAGCTTGTTACCCGTCCTCTTACCACTCGCATAATTTTTTTTCTTTTAAGTTCCAGAGGTTTACGAGAATTTTAATTTGCTAGGTTTCCTGGCTTGTATTAAAAGTACTTCTAACGACTTTGTCCTTGGAACCGAACGTTGTAACTGCTGACAACACCAAGGTCGGACTAATGAGACACTGTAGAAATGAATATGTAAAGTTTACGGCCTCTTTTGTAAGTGCTTTTAAGAGAGGCTTCTATTTTAGTGGAGGCCCTGATCAGGCCACAATAGGTCCCATAGACACTAATAGTCTCTCACATTATCCTGAGCGACACTGACTGCCAGGGTCCTATTTCCAATCCCCAACCAGATTAGTCTTCTTAAAGGCATCTAAGCTGAGGTCTTGCTACCGCTCAATTGCGCTCACATGAATTTTCGCCAAATTAGATGAATTTTTGATTTCGTCTGTGTGGTGAAGTTTTGATGTACGGTATAGGCTTACGAAATTTCAGTAAATCTGTCCAGCCATTCTCAGGTGAGTTCGTGCCTAAACACTTAAACACGTGAGTGGGGTTAAGCACTGATTATTTTGGGGTAATCACGAATTGCATTTGGAGTGAAAAAAAAAATATCGAGCGTTTTGCGAGGGTTTTTTTTTATCAGCTTGGAAATAAAACGAGTTGCTTGAGAAAAGTGTCCTGTACTTAAAACTCGAGTGACATTTGCAACGGGAATATCACGTTGTATTAGAAACAAGATGGAGGAACAAAGGAGAAGGAATTATCTGATAATCACCGTATGTGTTCAATAATGCCAATAGAGTAGAAAAACATCAAAATTCTGAATGATGGAGCCAAAAAAGTGTTGAGTGAGAACTATTTTAGCCTCGACGTTTCGAATCGTTTCAGATTCGTTCTCATGGGGAACCCTTAACTAAAAAAAAAACACGTAAACACAAGACATGTAGTTACAGATTCATCTTAATAATGAACCAGAAGTGATTCGAAACGTCGAGGCTTAAATGGTTCTCGTTCAACACCTTGTTTTCTCCTTACATTCATTCAATAATTGCCATACATCAAACTTTTTTCACGTTCAACCCTCCATCTTGTTTTTACGACAGTGCAGCATTCCCGTTGTAAATACGACTCGGCCTAATTAAGCGCCGGTGCACACGTGCGATACCGCATTTGCGGTCGACGCAGCGGTAACGCATTTGCGTTT
The DNA here is from genome assembly GCA_023313725.1 of Lithobius niger. Classification (NCBI taxonomy): domain Eukaryota; kingdom Metazoa; phylum Arthropoda; class Chilopoda; order Lithobiomorpha; family Lithobiidae; genus Lithobius; species Lithobius niger. The sequence continues at coordinate 19,780 of JAHWFP010047630.1, read as the reverse complement.
TGGTTTACGTGCCATCTGTTGGGTACTGCACACGTACCTGCGTCGACGTTGAGTTACCGCCCGCAGCTCGTGTGGTCGTTTTGCACCGCAATTCCCCCCGTCAACGCAGCGGTAGCGCAGCGTTAAAAAAAACGCAATTGCGTCTCTGAGTACCTTGGATGACTTAAGCGGTGCACACGCCCGCCGTTTACCGCAAAAGCGTTACCGAAAATGGCGTCCAATTTCGAAAAAATAGACATGGAATTGTTTATTGGGGGAGTAAAGAACTATCCTGAAATATGAAATGTTGCTGCAGAAATGATTGAAGACTCATTGGACAGTAATTAAAGAACTTATCCGATTTTTTTTAGTTAATCTTCAAAGGATGTATAACAATGTACCAAAATTCGTCGCATTGGTTTTAAAATATACTTTTTGTTGACGAGATAGGCGAAAAAAAGCAATACCGTCTCATTGGTTTCAAACTAATAATTTTTTTGTACAGGAGGTTAGGGAACCGAACGCGCACATACGTCACCGAAGCGGCACCGCAGCGTCAACGCACGTGTGCATTGATTGGCTGTGTCACCGCAGCAAAGCCGCAGTGTCACCGTGCGTCCAGAAAACGCACGTGTGTACCGGCACTTAAGCGTTTCCGCAACGGCTCGCCTTTGCATTCTCGCAGCTAGAAGCTAGAAATCATCTGCAATAGCAACATGGCGGCGGTTTTAGCTCTGCCGGCTTGTAACGAAAACAGTCAATAATGTGAGTTCAGAAGCGAGTGAGAAAATGGGTTCGTCAGGATGAATTCTTTATCTTATCGTAACGGCGTACACGACGTCAGATGTCAGATTTAGCTACTCCAGGTAGCGCTGTTGCCATGGCAACGACCCCGTTGCGCAGAGCGATTAAATTCTAGCTGCCAGAATGCAAAGGCGAGTCGTTGTATAAACGTACCTATACCGTGCGCAATGGCTGTTTGCCGTGACGTCACCATGAGTTAGCCAATGACGAACGAGAACAACGGCTGTTTGGCCGTCTGATTGGACTAGCCCAGTCACCTGATATGCACGTCACAGCAAACAGCCGTGGCGCGTGGTATAAATACAGACAATTTGTCTCAATCACTTGTTGGATCTCAATCACTTGTTGGATGGGCTTGGTGGTTTTTTCAGCTCGAAATTAAACTCGTAAAGGGGGAAAATGATGAATGATGAGCCAGGCACTTGCGAGTGGTGCTTAAAAAGGACAATCGTTACACCTTTCTTGTTGCCTTCTACACCTGGGTGATGGGTTCGCAATGCTCTTAAACCCCTCCTCTCTCTTACCACCCCCTCACCCCCCCCCCCCCCAAAAAAAAAAAATCACACTTTCAAGTTCCTAAAATTGCCCGTGGCTGAATTCAGGACGGAGGACAAATTTTAGTGGTACTGTAGAGAACTCAATAAGCCGTGGCGACAATTCATCCAATTTACACATGCAAAAAGCCCGTCGCTTCCTCAGTAAAGGTGCAATTTGTCCAATCACCTCTGATTTGTGTCTTATAATGATGACACTAATAATTTTTATTGGTTGGGATAATACGGGGGCATCTGGACACTTGGAAAAATTATTGACAAAACTTTTAAGCCTAATAATCGGCGTGACGGTTGGATAGGCATTATACGTTTGCTTTTGTAAGCGCTAGACAGTTTTGGACTTTGATTAATCTTATCATTAAATTTTCCAGTTGCAATGTTCGATGAAAGCGAATAAATGATCATTGCTACGATTTTTCATTTCTTTCTTTTTTTTTTTTTTTTTTTAATCTGGAGTTCCCTTCGTTTAAGAGCCGCCCAAGTGATTGGGATTTTATGTTAATCGTTTGAGAACAAGTTGTTGTAATGCTGTAATTGCCACTATTACCTTGTCAAAGGGACTTGTGATGGTCTCGCGTCCGTACATGAGCCGTCGACAGCAAAACTACTTTAGACAGCATGTTTTTTTATTTTTTATTTTTTTTTTCGTTTGTTTTAACCCGTTAGCCTAGTTGGAGGGGACACGGGTTAACCGAAAACGTAATTTTAAAGAAAAATTGGTAATTCAGGATGCCCGTTCTACCGGGAAAACCGGAATACATTTCAGGGAATTTATCAAGTCAGGATAAGTCAGGGAAAAATCAGGGAATTTGATAAACATGCACTGAAATTCAGGGAATTTCAACACTTTTCAGAAAGTATTTTTCCTCCACAAAGATGATCTAATTAGGATTTCATTTTTTAACGTTATTTCAGTTAGAACTACCATGTCCTTTTTGGACACTTTTTTTAAAGTGAGCAACTCCTGAGAAGACCACAGGCCGGAGTATTTATTGTGTAATACTCGGTAATACCCAATGTTCCAGCTCTTTTTCTTGGTCGCGAACCCACGCAGCCAGTTTTCGAACGAATGACCATAATTACTTTCGTGGCTATACTTATTTTAAACTATGTTGTTTAGGGTTTTTTTTCTTAATAAATACGTGTGACGTATGTCATCCTAGACAGCTTAGGCCGGTTACATGTCTCTAATTGCACCATTTATTTCCGTCCATAAATAATTTGTGGTGCTGTTTAATGCGGAAATATCATAGTCCTTTACTGCCCAATGGTAGGCGGCTACTGAACGGCAGAAAACTAAGTCCCAACGCGCAACGCGAGCTTTGTGACGGGTCCCCGGGGGCCCCGAGCAAAGCGAGCAGCAACAGCTCAGTGGTTGGCGTCCTCGTCTTCAAACCAAGTGAATGCTGGTTCGAATCCCGCGACTGACCCATAAAAAAAATCATCCAGTTCGGCCTGGGCAAAAAAGGGTTAAGTGTGTTGTTGCCACTTGTGATTTGGTTCTCATAGTAAGGTTGGTCTCCTTAATTACTCATAGTCAATTAACGCACTTGAATTAATGTTGTTGCATGTGTCACAAGTTAGTGGGGGAATGAACATGTCTGTTCTTCTGTTGTTGCAGTTTCACTCTAGCCATATTTCCTGGGTTTTCCGCTTGAATTTCTCCAGCTAAATTGTCCCTCTCGTCGTCTACAGTGCGGCAGATAACCTGGTTTAGGTTCGGCTCCTTAAGTAAAAACAACAACACTTTTGTTGGAAAGGGGTGTCTGATTTTGATTGTTTGATTCTTATGCTCTTACCGTCACTCTACCATATCTCGGTAAAGGATGTTTAATATCAGTGTCCACCATCTTGATTTGCACCTCCATCTTGGAAATGTTGTAGCTTAGCTCTAGGGTAGAAGATTATATAGGTAGTGCCACTTTTTCTCTTACACCGGTAAACATTTGGGACGAAAGAAGTCCTTGCTTTCAGCGATTTACCGCCAGAGGGCGCTGTCCTGAAGTAACGGAAGCGCAAAGCATCATGGGGATCCAAACTATTTAGCGTCACTAAAACAAATTGATCACGATAAGAATACAAAATTAATCGTTTAAAATATACCATAATTCAGATTAGAACATTAAAATAATTTTAAGAAATATCAGAACTGGCCGATCGTTTTACTTTTTTTTATCCAACAATCAATTTTAAAACGGGTTGTCATTACGAATGGAGCTAAGTTTAACACATGGTTTTGTGTTCCGAGAACGCCCGACAAGCATGCTCGTCGCCCATTCAGGCTGAAGCTTCATCCGTGGTATATGTTTATTGTTACGATCTATATACCGTTTGAATCGAACACAGAATAAGGTCTTCTACTTCGGATGATGCCCACGCACGAGCATTCCGTCTATTTCCGCAGGTATTGTCGCTATTACAATGATTACCATGGCAACGACGCCGCCATTTTTTATTTCAAGTTTCGGCTCCTACGAGAACCAGACAACTGTTGCCTTCTGGTGCCATTGGTGGAAGCAGGTCTTTCTTTATCCCACCTTTTCAGAAAAGCGTCACTACCTACTAATCGACCCTGCTTAGTTCTAAGACTTAATCATGTAGCCAGCCTACTTATTAGATTGCGACTGTCCTTTCAATCAGTCACTGTTAAAGATATGTGTCCTTTAGTAAACACAATGCAGTCTTAAGCCGCAACCACACAACAACCCACTAGAACCAGACAAAATAAGAGAAAACCCAACACCCGTCTTTCCATACCCCGTCCATACTGGATCCCGACATCGTGGCCAGGGCCCGGACTTTGGTTAGTAATTTTTTTCTCTGGCTACAACATTTTCGACGCCGTTGGTGGTCATATCTCCCCTCCACTCCATCCCCTGCTTGCCTTTTATCTCGCTATCAGCGCTCCTGCCGTCAGAACGTTTCCCTAAAGAGCGTGCCTGCAAACCAATCGCATCCACACTGAGATACGGGGTCGGGATCTGAAGTCCCGCTTTCGACCAGGACGTGAAAGACCAGACTTATAGTCCGGATCCCATCCCATTCTTTTCTGAAAGTTTAAGTCTTTTTCGAAAGTCTAAGTGAACGCCTAAGTCTAGAATGCTTATCGCGAATGGAAAATCGCGTCACAAACCTTATTGTTGACAGTCAACGACCGTCGAAAAACGGGGAAAAAAAAAACAAGTTTTTTTTTTGACACTCAACGCGTCTCTCCAGGTGTCTCGTCAGAATAAGAATTTCCCATTAAAGTTTTGGGTGGAGATGGCTGATAATATACGAAGTTAAGGAGGCGTGGGTCGCTATGACAACAACACGGCGACGTATTATCCAACAAATTCATTCAGAACTCCGTTGATTTATGCGTTGTTATTGTGTCTTTCGTGTAGTGCTAAATCGACGGCCTAATACACTTATGCCTGAGGGAGAGATGTTTTATTTTGTTAAAGATGATTTATGCCTACGCAGAATTTTTCAAAATTAAATACTGCATCGTATATTTTGGTGTGTGTGTGTGTGTGTGTGTGTGTGTGTGTTATTTAGTTACTTTTTCCGAGAAAAATTACTTTCGGAATTATACAACCACAGAAATAAAGAGGAAATACAGCTAAATTATTGTATGCTAATGGGTACTGACTGGGTTAACATTAACTTAGTTAGCATAAACGTTTTCGTGTACACATGGAACAAATGAGGTCAAAAATTGTACAAAAGTTAATAAAAATGTGATCGCATAAAAGCCGTGCAGAAATATCCTTGCTTGCGCTTAAACATATCGGTGAAATTCCCGTGGTTGTAGAAGTGTGTGTGTGTGTGTGTGTGTGTGTGTGTGTGTGGGGGGGGGGGCAATAAGTCAAAATTCGGGGAGGGGGAGAGGAGGCGCCAATCGAAGGGGCCGAGGGATGGTGCCATAAATCCAGATCTCACGAGTGTAGGGGGAGGCACCTCAAGACGGGTTCCCTCCAACATGACTTGGACCTTTCAGATTTTGCCTTGGATTGAAATGGCTTGTTTTTGAATTTTCAGTTTCTTTGAATTCTCCGTTTGAGACGTCATAAAACGACAAATCTTGGTTTTTAAATTTGTTAGCTTGAAAACGACTGGGTCCAGAGCCGGCTCAAGGGGCACGCGAGCGACGCGGCTACGTAGAACCCCCCAGTTTAAAAGGGTCCCCGCGTGTGGGTGGGAGCAATCAACTTGCTATAGCGAGAAGGCAGATTATTTAATGACAATCCTTTGTACTGCGTCAAAGTAAAGAGGAAATCGGGGTGAGAATCTGTGCATTGCTCTTTGAAACTTCGAGAATGATGTGGGTCGATTATTCGAAGCGTTGCTCGACCCGAAACCGAAACTAGTGGTACTTGGCGGCTGGCATTTTTGTCAGCAAGTGGCAGTCTGATAGGAAATAAGAAACACGAAACGGTGAAATGGCTAGTCCTTTCTCCCCCCCCCCCCCTCCCTTTTTCTTTTTCACTTCCCTACCTTCTTTCTTTTTTTCTTCCTTTACTTCTCTTTGCCCGTTTGGGAAATATGTTTTTTGCTTCTTTGTTTGGTTTTTGTTTGATGTTATAGTTAGTAACGATTTTGTTTTGTGGCTTTTTTCCGTTTTTCGTGGCTGTAATTTGTTATTTTTGCAATTTTATTTACTGTTTTTGTGATTAGCGTTCTCTTTGGTAGTAAGAAAAATGTGAAATAAATAGTACGGAAAGGCTAGGACAGTACGAAATACGATAGTTTAATGATTCGAATCGAACACGCATGAAAAGATCGCAAAAAAAATGCTTTTAATGCTATAGGCTACTTATGTATGACTCTGCTGGGCCAAAATTATTGAATCCGCGGAGGGCCCCAAATTGTCTTAAGCCGGCCCTGACTGGGTCGTCCGAAACGTCGTCTTCGTGCTTTAATGTATTGTGTTTAAATCAGCCATACGGCTTTGATACATATTACTAGCTCAAGCGCGAGCTACGCACGGGTGGTGTTGGAACCACCGTTTGAAACGTTGGTACGGTTTGTCGCTCATGTGCATTTCCATGCGTCACGAAGTTTCTTCCGTCACATTTGTGCGCACACTGGCGAACAAACACGGATTTTCGTTCTGTTTGCACACTCAATCAGCGCATGCCTCTTCAGTCACCCATCCATTGGTTAGCGTATAATATACTGTGGCTATGAAGTGTTAAAATAAATAAAATTGATGATGATTTTCTCACGGGAATGAAATTTATTTGATTTTTGCGCTCACTGGCTAACAAACGCTGATTTCCGTTCGCTTCGCTCACTCAATCAGCGCCTGCCATTCAGTCGCTCCTCCCTTGATTAGGGTAAATATACGCAATGGAGCTGGGAGTGTTTTAAAAGTAAGATAACTGGATGATGATTTCCTCACGGGAATGTAATTTCTTTCAGCGCATTTTTGTGCACACGCTGATCATCTCGTTGGCATGTTTCTCACGCATATAAATTGTTGATTCTAAAATCTGTTTTACAATTTTTCGTCGGCTGGTAAACGCGATTGCACGTTTTTCATTCGCCTAAATGATTAAGAAGCAGAAGTCTCGTGCACTTTCGTTGTTTGACAGCATTAGCCGTTTCAGTGGCCACTGGCCATCTGGCCGACTTAAAGGTTTGATTGTGCTAGTGCTATCTATTTTTAAATTACATGGAAGCTACGCTGGAACCACCAGCAGAGATACAAAAGGAAAAAAAATGATTTTTCGACGATAATAAAAAACTGTTGTTGGGCACAAAGTGTTCATATATTTCTGCATTCCATTGCAAATAATGTTTTTATTTATTTTTATTTTTTGTTTATTTATTTCTTTTTTTTTTTGCATTCTGCTTCATTATTATGCCGTTAGGCATACGCCCATGCGCCGTACACCGCTATTTGTTTGTAGTTGATTACAGTCATTATTTTCAGCTACGATTAATGTAATGCTATACCATCGGGAAACCAAAGCCGCCATTATAACACGTTTCTTTTCTGTTGAGTTAACGTAAAAATAAAAAGTAAATGTAAAAAAAAAAAATCTCTCTTACCTTTAACAAAGTGTAATTTATTAAGAACTGAATTACTGGAATTATATACATAACGGCGTACTGGACACGCCGTCCATACACACGGATTACTTTCGTTTGTGAACATTATAAATAAAGTTAAAAGTAGCGGCTCAGTTTCATTCGTTTTCGTTTACTCCATTGGCGTCGATTCGTGTTTCAGATGGTTGATTCGATCCCCAGAGCATCACAAATTCGATGTACTGATTATTGTGGCGCAAGCTAATTGCAGATGCTGCTCACAATTCGTTTATCACATTGCTTTTGCTCGCTCAATCCGCGCACCTCCGTGCTTCAGAATCGCGAATGTTTAACAACCTTTTAAATTCTACGGGCCTACTTTTTCCGTGTGTCCAACCATTGAAGCCTCATTTTGAAATCTATATGTCGTGTTCTTAAAGTATGATGCAAAATATGTCATCGTTTTAGGTTTTTTAATTTATTTACTTTCTCATAAACTTCCCTGAACAGCAAATGAAACAGTTTTCAAAGCAGTTTTTTTTTTACATATTTGAAGACCGAAAAATGAAGTTACACCAACGAAAATTTGACTATTAGAAGTGTAATTTAATTATCTTTTATTTGGCACTAACTTACTTTCATTGGGGGGAGGCCTTGTTTCGAAGGTGTAAGGGCACAACAACCCCCCCCCCCCTCCATGCATTCATATCGTGCGTTTTTAATGATACAGTAATGTAAAACAGTTTACATGAAGTAAAAAGTGCTATGCATTTATTCTAATTTATTTACGACTTGGATGTTTAATATTCAGCCGAGGAATCATCACATATTCACACTCACTTCGGCCACCATGCATTTGCTTTTTACTAGAGTCAAAATTCAGCCGGTCTATCCGGTTCCTAGAAATTACGCATCCAAAGCATACGAGTCTTTTGTATCCCTTGGCAGCCCAGGACAGTACTGGCTAAATCAACAGCGGCTGCTCAAATTTTTGCCAGTTTTAACTGTCTCCCACAAAATTACGCAGTGACTTTTGTTTCCCAGTTAACACTATTTGGGTAACAAAAACTATTTACGTAATGAAAGCGTAAATTCAATATTTCTATAACCTCAGACCACACTACGAAGGTGGTGTATCTCATTAGCACTTCAATCTATACTTAATTTGACTCCTTTTGCACCACCACCAGTGCTGTTTATAGAGAAGCATAGACAAACCGTTTTCTTAGGTGATATTTGTTTTCTTGCTCGAATTTCACCAGGAAGGGTCGATAGTTTCACTGGGAACGACTTTTAACGCAATAGGATGCGAGAGAACAACCACTTTTACTCAGTCCTTGTATCTCAGGACATCCAAGGACAGCACTGTCTGAATTAACACATTGTCCCTTAAGCCTGTGCTTTTTATAGATAAGCAAAGAAGGCCATTTTGTGAGGTTTCTTTGCTCGAATTCAGCATGCAGGGTCGGTAGTTTCCCTGGGACAATTTTTAACGCAATAGGATGCAAGAAAGTAGCGGCTTTTACTCAGTCCTCTCATTTGTGGCCATTACTTTGACAACGAAATGACTTCCCTTAATTCATACAATACAATTTGTGAACACAGCTTGCCATGAACTTACGCATCTCATGACACATTCAGTGTCTGCCTGCAAGGAAGGTTTTCTTTTTTTTTGTTTATTCTTTGAGTAAAATAAAAATTATTTCTGCACCCATAGACCACATACGAAGGAGCTGTACATCATTAACAGTTTTAGTTATACCTGCCTTGTGTGTTCCGTATACCTCCTAACTGTCTTAAACTTAAAAACATAGTTTCGCAGCTTGGATGGGATTCGAACTCTCAACCTTTACATTAACAGGGTGATGCCCTAACCAATCACGGTATACTTACTTGATGAAATACTGTAAGTTGAAAACGTATAATAAAATACTACGACGTAATATTTCGTTTGTTGCTGATTGTTATTATGTATGTCGTTATGGGCCAAGTAATACTCAATAAATCAGATCAAACAACCCTTCACTCTGCTGAACGCTCGCCCCTTTTTTTTTGCAACCGTGCAAGAGAATGAAGCCTCTCGCTTCTTTTCACTGTTCTTTCACGTCACTTCCTCCTCTTCTAACTCCTCCTTCTCTAGTTCCGTTCTACCGCTTAGAGAATGACTGTTCCGGCCTTATTCATTGCAACCTTGCAAAAAGAAATTGTTACAGGGCATCGACAACAATACCCATCACGTCCTTTCCTCCTCGTCTTCCATTGTTTCAGTTTGGTTCAACAATAGCATCAGTGATCGTATCGGGCGCTCCATTACGTTACAAGGTGTTCAGGTGAGAGCAACGCGTCTGTAATTCTGAGTGTTCGAGCCTTCACCCTTGCTGTAAACTGAGGTAATAATCGCCTGATTGATACTTGGGTGGGTGATCACCTGGGAATCCAGGTACTGCAGACGTAGGGCCTGTAGTGCTTCGTTGGGCAGATGACCAGGAGTGGTTAATGCTCACTACTAAACCCTTTGAATCCTTTGGAAAATCGCCTTCTTCCAGGTAGAAGGAACTATACCAGTGCTCACGAAAACGAAAAATGCTGGTCAAAGGGAAGGAAATTTCAAACCTGAATTTCACGCGTTTTCAAAATTTTGGCTTGATGTAGGCCATAGATGTCCAACTTTTCAGGAACGCGGTGCACAACTGCCCTCTAACAACACAATGTTCCTGATGTATTAGAAACTATTGGCTCCCATAAGTAAATTTTCAAGACGCATGAAATTAAGGTGTGAAATTTCCTTCCCTTTGACCAGATTTTTTTCGGTTTCCGTGAGCGCTGGTAAAGTTCCTTCTGCCTGGAAGAAGGTAGTCGTTACCCCAGTTCGCTCTTACCGGTGTAACTTGTAAGGTAATGGAGCATCTGACACAATCACAAAATGCTTTTGTTTATTTCCGAGCATGCGTTACTGAATGATGACCAATTTGGTTTTGTCCGAGAGAGGTGAACCATGATGACTAGACTTGTTCAGAAGTTGCCGGTATCCGTGTTGACGTAATCCTTACCGATTTTGCTAAGTCTTTGAGTCTATAAAGCATAGTTAAACTGTTATACTCAAAAAACTCAACACTTTTATTGCATGTGTCTTGGAAATTTACTTATGGGAGCCAATAGTTCCTAATATATCAGGAACATTGAGTTGTTAGAGTGTAGTTGTGCACCATGTTCCTGATAAGTTAGATGCCTATGGCCTACATTAAGTCAACATTTTCAAGACGCGTGAAATTCAGGTGTGAAATTTCCTTTCCTTTGACCAGAATTTTTACGGTCCCATGAGCATTGGTAAAGTTCCTTCTGCGTGGAAGAGGGCGATTACGCAAAGGCTTCAAAGAGTTTTAGTGAGCGTTAACCACTCCTGGTCATCTGCCCGTCGAAGCCATAAGGCTCGAGAGAGGTGAACATTGATGACTGTAGACTTGTTCAGAAGTTGCCGGTATTCCTGTTGACGTAATCCTGACCGATTTTGCTAAGTCTTTCAGTCTCTTGTGCATAGCTGAACTACTATTATGATTGTTTCATAGGAGTGTTATATTTTCTTATATTTTATATAATTTATATAGTATATTTTTATAATTTAATATATTTTATATATTTTCACAGGAGTGTTTCGCTTTTAGTATTTCAATTTATTTTAAGCTGCAGGTTTTCTAGTTGCTTACTAATTGGTTTTAGTGAGTTTTAGTTGGGGTCTTAGTTGTTTTTAGTCTTTTTTTTTTTGTTTAAGGAGAATGAACTGTGTTAAAACCAGCATTAGATTTAAACAATCATATTTGCATCTACGAGTCCAAAAGAGTTCGCACAGCTTAGGGGAAAAGTTCAAATACTTCTAAGGACTTTTATGCCCTCTACTTTATGCCCTTTCATGCCATCTTTGGAACTTTACTTTATTTTTATTTATTCGTTTAACTTTTGGGCTCAGCGAGGCCGTCCCCATCCCCGACCAAACCAAGTCCAAGATTTAACGAAAATAAGACCGATCTATCAAGAGATTGAGTAAAAACAAAATTTACACGAAATTCATGCTTTCCAGACCTTTCAGATAAAAAAATTCAACTAACAATTCAAGGTTTTAAAGCCCCCTGTGCAAACCCTATAAACGCTTCTGCGCGAGTTTAATTAAATTTTCCTTTTAAAACTGTCAAACTACTAAAAAAAATAAGTAATTCATTTGAAACTAGTTAAGAATGCCAAAACATCTCCACGACTAGCGTTTTCTTATGTCAGTGGAAAATTGAACTACAATTGAAAATTTTTCTCTTAAAACACATTAGCAATATTTATAATGTACGCAGCCTATCTTGAGTTCTTCCCAGAACGAACACAGATATAATCGATTGTACGTTTTTGGTAGCAGAGTGTCTTGTTGATATCCAAAATGGTTACAAAAACAATGGCGGCCGTCGATTAAAGCCGCACCCTCCAGGAAGACGTAGCCGCTCATAAAATATCTGCAGGACTCAAGATACGCCGCGCACACAATAACTACAGCTTATTTTAAAGCCCTTCGTTTTTACATTGTGCGGTGTTGTTACGCAGCCTATACCTATAGTTTGTTCCACATTATGCTTTCAGAAAACTGATTGTATGACGCCACGTTTCCTCCCTCTATGAGTACAAAAAATACGTAAATATTCCACTCGCAGACTGTCGCAGTAACTGTGTAGACTTTACAAGTGTGGTATTCACATGTTTTTGCAATCGTAGTGCAAGGAAACGTGGCATCAAACAGTCAGTTTTCTGAAAGCATAATGTGGAACAAACTATAGCGACTGCAACTTTTGAACATCAAACACAAAACAAACAAGCAAAGAACAAGAAACCAATCAGGTTATTTTTCCCGTATTTTATTGAAAAATATTTTGTGTAAAATGTTTTACATTTTAGACAGTTCTAAGCAATTAAAGAACACTGTAGTAGTGCACATCCGTGTAAGTCCATAGCCATTGTTCGATATAATTCCAGATCCTTTTCCTTTATTAACTCCTGAGACACAAGAGTTCTGTCCCAGCACGCGCACAGCAAGTGAATCATGACGTGCAAGGCCAGCTCATGATTGGTCAGAGCAATTGATGACGTAAAGGATTTTGCCTCAATTCGATGAAAAAATATATTAAAAAAATCTTTGGTTGTTTCATTGCTCAGTCGGACAAGTGGATGATGTGTTTCTCTTTCTAATAGTGTCCGTGCCCGTGTCCGCCGCCTCCTCCACCGCCACCACCACCACCTCCACCACCGTGGCTGCTGTGGCCGCCTCCGTGGCTGCTGTGTCCGTGTCCGTGGTGTCCGCTTTCGTGGTGACCTCCACCTCCGTGGTGTCCCTTGTGGTGTCCTCCCTTGTGGCCGTGGTGCCCGTGGTGGCTGTGGTGGTGTCCAGACTTGTGGTGTCCGTGGCCGCCATGTTCCTTGTGGTGTCCACCGTTGCTATGGTGATCCCACCATTTCTTGTCCTCGCCTCCTTCTTCCTTGTGGTAGCTTTTCTTCCAGCCGTCCTTTTTGTGTCCCTTATCGTGATGTCCGTGTTTGCCGTAGTGGCCTTCGTGGTGTCCGTGATGTCCGTGCCTGAAAATGAAAAATATTTTAAGGAATAGTAACAAATGCCAATTTCGCTAAATAACGGTCTCTTTTTAAGAACTAACAATTAAATTAACTGAGAGACTAAAAATCTAAGTGAGTTATGCACAAATAACTTATCTTTTATCTATGAACACCATGTATGGTAACAGAAAAAAAAACATATATTTTGCGCGAGTTCCTAGACCGTTTTAGATCATGATCCGGCGTAGGACGGTGTGCAGAGTTTTAGGCCAACTATTGATCTACAAATTAGGTGTCCGAACTGATCTCATTAGCCATGAAACAAAGCAATTATGGTAACAACGCTTCCTAGATTAGCTAAATCCGACATTGTTTGAACAAATGCTTATAATTTAATAATCCGTGCCAATAAGATAGAGAATTCCTCCTGACGAAACAATTTCCCAGTCACTTTTGAACTCACATTGTTGACTGTTTTCGTTTCGAGACGGCATATCTAAAACCGCCGCCATGTTGGATTTTTAGATGATGATCTAGCTTCTAGCTGCGAGAATGCAAAGGCGAGTCGTTGCGTAAACCAGCCCTTAGGGTAGCAAGCATTAAACCACGCGTCACAACTCTGCCGTGACGTCACCATTGGCATTTACTATTGGCACATATTAGATGTGGCAGCTCATCTCTTCAAGCATATGCGGGGACCAGGCAATACTTGCGACACTAACGCATTTGCTAATGCTTTGCGTGCGAAGTAGTACGGAAGCAAAGCAATATGAGAGTTATTAGCAGCCTTAACTACCGCCAAGGCCCCGTGTAGGCTTGGAGGAGGTATGATGCGTTGTGTAGGTAACTTCCTTATGCTATTGACGAATGAGAGCGGCTTCGGCTGTCGGAGTGGTCTCCACTAACGTGATAGGTGCGTCATGACATAAAGCCACGGATTTTAGCATTTTAGGATGGGCTATTCCTTTTCCAACACCATATTTGAAGCCTATTTAAAACTTACTTGTGGTGTCCGCCTCCACCGTGGTGAGAGCCATGGCCGCCATGGTGGGATTCATGATGTCCGTGGCTTCCGTGTTTGCCGTGTTTCTCGTGGTGTCCCTTGTGGCCGCCATGTTTTCCGTGACTGTGGTGTTCGTGGTGTCCGTGGTGCCCAGTGGCTGCTGCTACCAAGTCTCCCTCCTCCTCGGTTGCCTCCGCCAATAACCCCGTTTCATCTTCGATTTTCTCGATGGGTGACGTAGCCACCACTGCTAGTATTACACCGAATACAAGAAGCGTGAACCGCGACATCTAGGGACAGAAAAAAGAAACGAATCAGTTAAATAGTGTCACTTAAAGGTGGGTTCCCACCAAACGAGAGTTCGGAACATCTCGCATTATCGAGCGCTATCTGGTTCTCTCTAGCCCTTGCTCGCAACCAGCAAAGGGACACGACAAAGAAATATCTTTTCACACAACAAACAAGCCTCGAGCCTCCTTAATTATTGAATAAAAAATTGGTACGTCCTCGTGCACCTGGGAGCAACCTGTAAAGATTAACGATATTAAAGCCGCTAGATTGCGCCACGGTAGAATATAAAGAAAATACCCTAGCGCCATCTAGTGACAGTAATATCATTAATCTTTACTGCTTGCTCCCAGGTGCACGAGGACGTCCCAAATTTTTATCCAGTAATTAAGGAGTCATGTGGCTTGTTTGTTGTGTTTAAAGGTATGGCTTTACGCATTCCTATGCTTTTGCTGCGAGAGAAAACTCAATAGGGCTAGATGCTGCACATGTTAATTGGTGGCAACCCACCTGTAATGTATTTTAAAATTTTCCAGTGGAGAAGTTTGACTGAAATTTAATTTGGGGCTGTGAAAATGTGAAAACACCCTATCTTTATGTTAAAAGTGCATGCTGCTGTGTTGAATTTTCGTTGTGACGGTTTTTTTTTTAAAAAAAAAAAGCTTATAAAGTGTAACGCATAGCAATCGCCGTATTGTATCTCAGGAATCTCACATTTGTATTGTATCTCACATGTATCTCAGGAATTCCGAGTGCTCGTAGGCTGGAACAGCTGTAATATCGCTATGATTTTTTCGTGAGTTTTTCAACTCAATTGAGCAGTAAGTAACAAAAGCATTTAATTTTACCCTTTGCCGGTCAGTCTGGTTTCAAAGCACCACCGACAAAACGATGCTAAAACTGAGTCCCCAGGCACACCACGAGCTTGTGAGTGGCTGTGACCACCAGCTAAAAGCGAGCAAGAACAGATTCGTGTCCAGAATCGTCGTCTCCAAACCACCGAATGCCGGTTTGGACTTCGCGAGTACACTCCATGGAACTTAAAATAAAAAAAATGCCTGAGAGTAAAGTTATTAAACTAAAATTTTAATTTAATTAAAGCATCTTCATTTATTTATTTAATTATTTATATATTTATGAAAATAAATTCGTCATTCAAACACTTGAAACAGACTACTTTTCTTAACCCAGTATTAAATAATTCACAACTTATAAAAGGAAATAGACGAACGTTTCATGTAAATTATAATAAATGGCCTGTCTAAACTCTTAAAATGCCAACAGAACATTTTCCTTACAACCTTAAACGCAAGTAAAAACGGAGACATGGACATCTGTGAGGTTTGTCAGCATTATTTGCCCAATCAGACGTTAAACTCGGACACAATTTAAACAAGTCGTATCATTTTTAAGAGGTTATATTTTTGCCTTAGCGAATCTTGTTATAAACACACGCATATAAATTAAATGGAATGCAAACTTTGTTTGACAATTCGTTGGTGGCAAGAATTAGTCGCCTAAGTTCAAAAATTTAAAATACTGTATGCTATGGTTCTAAACAATTTCAAGCATTTATGACTGTTAAAATACGCGACTTCTGTTAAACAGAAGCATAAATGGAGAGAATAATTCCTTTTAGTGCGATCTTATTAACTCACCTTAGCCATTGTGCAGAAGACTCCAACTTCTTCTTTGTGGTTGTAGGAGACTTGACTCCAAATGACTGATGTTCCCAGCTTCGACCAAGGATCTTTTATACCCGATTTCGATCTGCATTGCTAATGATCGGCGATCACCAATTTGGCCATTCAGGTTAGTTAGGCCTAACCGTGGTTGGTACGATATTACTCGCTGGCAATATTTATTCGTTAAACAGGCCACGCATACGAGGTCACTCGGCTGTTCTTCCTGGCATAACGGCGACTTTCTTTACGGTTGACAAAATCCAGGCTGTCAAGCTCAACTCCCCCGCAAAGATTTAACACCTTTCACTTTCTCTTTAGTCATTCACACTTTTTTTGTGTGTATTACCCTCGGTTCTTCTTCCGCATTCTACTTCTACAAGTTCGATTTCGGACCAACTGAAGCGGCTAATTGGAAAGAAAGTGTTCGGTTTTTTGGGTGACTTTGTGTGTGAAGTAAAACGGGTTCATGTTGTAGGAGGGAAGCAATGGTGCGTTGATGGCGTTTAAGAAGAACCGTGAACCTTTTGCTAGATCTTTTAAGTGCCATTCAGAAAACGACTGTGA